>OU426995.1:1487960-1490460 GCA_911387935.1 Dolichovespula saxonica | reverse complement strand
TAATAGTAATATTAATAGTAAGTAGCGCTATATCACATAATAAATACCATAAAAATTACGTTGATCATCTAAGAGTATTTCTATCAATAATAATAATATTAATAATATTAATAATAATAATAATAATAATAATAATAATAAAAAATAAAAATAATACAAAAAAAACGGAAAAAAGTGGGCTTCAATGAAACAAGAAATCTAACTAATCAGCAGGTGTTATATGCATAAGCTTTACATACACAATTAATCTTTTTTTTTTACTTTCCATTCATGGACACATTTCGTTACATACAAAGACGCATCCGTCTCGCGTACAATCAAGTCCGCACGCGCACCAGATTATTTATATATATATAACATATATGTTCTACATAACACAATCTCGCTTGCGATAATAAAACTAATAATAATACTCAATGTTCACGAGTGTTCTTCACGTTGAAAAAGCACTCATAAAGATTGATATATCATACCATAGGCGTTATAAGTTTCGGTAAAAGAGAAAAAACGAAGAAAAGAAGAAACGATAACGATGATCTCTTTTCTCGTATGTTCGTTCGTTTCTGTTTTTTTTTGTATTTATTTGCTTTTTTCTTTTTTTTTTCTTCTTAATTGTGTCCTGCGTTATCGTTGATGCGCTTACGAAAAGAAAGAAGAAAAAACTGAAACATCGTAACAGTTAAAAATGGCTTCATTCCGTTCCGACTCTTTTTTTTTTATTATTCTTCTTATTTCTTTTCCTTTCTTATTTCTTTTTTTTAATTATTTTTGACGATTCCATTCACGTCCTCTTTTTAAAATCGATGGATAGGTATCACGTGGCACGATACGCCGCCGAGGATCACAGTCAAAATGGCGATTGGCGCTTCTTGGCTTTCGAATATTCTTTCCTAATTTAATCTAATAATTTTGCTAATAATAATAATAATAATAACAATAATAATATTAATAATAATATTAATAATAATATTAATAATAATAATAGTAATAATAATAATAATAATAATAATAATAATAATAATAATAATAATAATAATAAATCTTTGTTTTGTTTTCTATCGAAATGAAAAAAAAAATTAAAAAAGAAAACAAAAAGTTGAATTTTTTTATCCTATAGATAGATAGCGGTAGATCTAATGAAGCACCTCGTAAGGGGAAAGAGGAACAAAAAAAATCCTTTTTACTCTTCGTCTCTAAACGATTTTTTTTCCTTCTTTCTTTCTTTTTTTTTTAACTCAATACTTTTTCGTAATTCTTTTGATCGATCACAGATAGACAGCCAAACGCTTGATAAAGCTTCTTCGAATTCGTTCTTACGAATATATATCCCTTTTGATATGTCGAAAACATCGTTATGTTCATTGGAACATCGATGATGGTTTTACGCGAATGTTGATTGAAAAAAAAGAAAAAAAATTTGAAAGTTAAATATTTTTAGTTCTTTGCTTGACCGGAGGATATTAGAAAAATGCGAAAGAAAAAGAAATATTAAATGAAACGTAAAAGAGGAATCTTAATTGGAAATAAACGTTGTTGCGAATTTGAAAATAAATTGCGAACGTGAAGGTGAATAATAAAAAACGAAAGAAAGAAGGTATTTACGTCATAGTTAAAAGTGTGTTAACACATTTTTGAAAAATAAAGAGATAGAGAGAGAGAGAGGGATGGAGGGAGAGACTCTGTCACGAGTATAGTCATGTTTGCACATTCACAATGCACATGCAACTTATGTAATTGTTAAAGTATCCAATTTTTCACGAGAATCGTTATTATAGACAACGTCTGTTGTGTTGGATATAACGTTCGTTTAATTTTGATATTACCACTTTTTTGTCGAATTTTTTTAAATACACATTTTGTAGTAACGATTTTTTTCTCTCTTTTTTTCCTTTTATTTTATTATTATTATTTTTTTTAATTTTAATCACATTAATATAGAGCCGGGGCACGTGAAACGAATTACTTTTTTTTTTGCAGAATTTTTATAAAAAAATTAAATTCACACTAACGGTAAAATCTGAAAACTTGGAGAATTCGAAGAAGAAGAAGAAAAAAGAAAGGAAAAAAGATACAAAAATAAAAAGATGAAAAAAAATAGAACGAACGTAAAGGACCTAATAACCGTAGGCGAAATCGAGGCGTATCGTGCTACTACTCCCCATTAAAAGTATTATACTTTTAAAATAAATGACGTCGTTCATCGGTGATTTTCTAGTTCGGAGAAGTGGTCGTTTGAAACGACGAAGGCGAGAAGATTAATCTTTTTTTTTTTTTTTTTTTCTAATCAGATATCTCGGCGGCATCGAGAAATACGTCTATTGCATATATAGGGTAGAACAAAATTTTTTTTTAGATCGGCCAACATTTCGGATTTGTCGTTTTATTATCACATATAATAATCAAAATTAGCCTAAAAAGTCTCGAAGATGACTAATTGATATTAAAAAGAACACCTACAAATTTATGGTCAACGATATATATATATATATATATATATATA
>OU426995.1:1475460-1482960 GCA_911387935.1 Dolichovespula saxonica | reverse complement strand
TATTATTATTATTATTACTATTATTTCTCTCGCTGGGAGGGCGAAATTCGCGGATAACTAATTTTTTTTTTCTTTTCGATATTTTCCCCGATAATATCTCATTAGAACGTTCTCAACAAATTTAGGAACTTCTTCTATGTAAAATACGTTTTTTTGTTTCTTTTCCTTTCCCTCCTCCTTCTCCTTCCCTCTTCCCCTCTCCTCTTCCCCTCTCCTCTTCCTTTTTCCCTTACGTCGTTTACGTTTCCAAATAGATCTTGAATTTGATTTGCGCGAGGAATTCCCCAACCCCACTGCCCCTCTTATAAGAAAGTGTGTTGCCGCATAAATTGGCAAAGAAAGAAAAACAAACGGAATAAAGAAGATAAGAAGAACGTACAATTTATATTATATTTTTTTCGCGAATAATCGATACACGAGGAGTAGAAATGACGATATTATATTATATTATACAATACCTATATAATGTATGTTTACATAATATATGTAACTATACACGAAAATTGTCGGATTCGGCTCGCTCTCCGTAATTTTTTTCGCGAATGAACGAAGCTTTTTTTATTTACTTATTTATTTATTTATTCCTTATTTTCCTAATTAATCGACTAATTAACTGATTAACTGATTAATTAATTAATTAATTAACGAGATGTCCGGTGTTTCAGCTTTTTCCATCTTTTTCTCTCTGACTCTCTCTCTATTTTTTTTTCTTTTTAATCTTTTTTCTTTCTTTCTTTCATTCATTCTTTCGTTCGTATATGTATACTCGTTAGTTACAATTATTATAATATTCGACACGTACGTGTATATGTATATGGCATACGCGATATCACACCAACGAACGTCGTCGATGATCGTAGGATCATTTTTTGCGCATGACCGATCGAACGATTATGACGACTTCGTCATGAGCGAGCGTTTACTCATCTTCCTTCCCTTCTCCTTCTTTCTTTTCTTTCTTCCTTCTTTTCTTATTTCTTTCCTTTTTCCCTTTTTTCTTTTTCCTTTTTTTTTTTTATATTATAATTTACGACGAGCAAAGGAATGAACGAAATGTGTTCG
The DNA here is from genome assembly GCA_911387935.1 of Dolichovespula saxonica. Taxonomy (NCBI): domain Eukaryota; kingdom Metazoa; phylum Arthropoda; class Insecta; order Hymenoptera; family Vespidae; genus Dolichovespula; species Dolichovespula saxonica. The sequence goes on along the minus strand of OU426995.1, from coordinate 1,481,898 downwards.
TCGGTACGAGAAGGAAGAGCTTTAAACGAGGAAAACCACGACGAATCGATTGCGCTCACCGTAAATAGTCATCATTTTAAATGACCCATTAGATTTGCGAGGAGAAATTGGTTAAAAAAAGAAAGAAAAATAAGAAAAAAGAAAAATGTATGGATTTAAATTTGGTGTATATATATATATATATATATATATAAAATTTGAGGTTAGAGATAGAAAGAATATGATTTAAATGTCCCATATTAATCTTGCGAGAAGATTTAAGTTGGACATTTTTATATATTATATAATTTATATTATATAATTTTAAAAATTGTGATTCGAGATTATAATAAAAAATAAAAGATCGTTCTCGAATTTCGAGAGAGGAGAGATCGTTAAGAGAAATTTATGTATTCATATTCGCTATATATATATAGGAAACTAAAAAAAAAGTGAAAAAAAAATTTAACGATCAAAATTGTCTTTGAACGAAAAATTGAGAAAAATGGTTTGAGATTGAAAGGTTTAAAAAAAAAACAAAATGAAAAAGAAAACGAACAAAAAAAGGAAAGAAAGAAACATGCAGCGAGATTTAGAGTTTAGACGACGTGCGTTGGCTTCGATTGTATCGCGAAGATATATAAAAAAAGAAGAGAATATTTTTTGTCAACGAATCAAAAGGGAATAAAGCGATAAATCGTCGGAAAAGTATGATAATGTTCAGAGAGAAGTGGTGAGAAAGGAGTAACGTACTTCCAAATATCGTTTTTCTTTTCAACCCACATATATATTTATCTCTCTCTCTCTCTCTCTCTCGCTCTCTTTCTCTCTCTCACTCGCTCGCGAACGCGTTCTCTTTGACGGTGGAGACTTTCGGATGGTTTTATCGGGATGGCTTTCCTCGTTACCACTCTCGTTTCGGCAACTCGTTGTACGATTTCTACGTCGTCGTATAGTCTGGTTTTGAGCCTGGCAAAGTTTCAAACGCTAGACGTCCTCGCGACCGCTCGCCAACTAAATTTTCTAAATACATACGTGCTTAGTAATGCCGCTCTAACTCGACCGGTTCCTTTTCTTCGCATATCGTTTCGTTTCGTTTCATTTCATTTCACATTCCTCTTTCATTTTCATTTTCATTTCATTTTCATTTCGTTTCCATTCGTTTCGTTCCGTTTCGTTTTTTATTCTTCTTATTTTTATTCTTCTTCCTCCTCCTCCTCCTCCTCCTCCTCCTTCTCAACCTCCTCCTCCTCCTTCTGCTCCTTCTCCTCTTTTTTTTATCTTTTGACTTATTTACTTTCTAAATTATTTTTATTTTTCTACTCTCTATTTTTTTTCATTCATCTCCCCTCGAGACCCCCGAGTGTATCGACGCCAACCGATGACACTTTTTTATTTTTCTTTTACTTTTTTCTTTCTTTCTTTCTTTTTCTCTCTCTCTTTTTTTTAATTTTGTTTCCGTTCGTCCGTATATTCGTGACGATCTTCTGTTGAAGATCTAGTCTTTGAAAAAAGATCGCGTCCATTTTTTTAATAGTCACTAATCTTCTCTCGTACATTCTAATCTCTTGGCCAGGACGAAAAGAAAAAAAATATGTATATATATATATATATATATATATATATATATATATACACATATATATACATACATACATATATATATACACATATAAGATATCTATATATATATATATATATATATATATATATATATATATTATATATACATATATAATATATTTGTTTTCCCCCCCTCTCTCTCTCTATATATATATATATATATAGAGAGAGAGAGAAAGAAAAAATCGCGTTGCACAATATGGCGTCTCTTTAACGTTCTTCAATCAACTGATTTCACTGTCTCCATAAATGGAGAAGAGGAAAATTGTTTCGCCGACCCACCGATAATAATATTGGGTGTTTCTTCGTTTTCCTTCCTTCCTTCGGAAACAGGAAATCAACCTATTTTCTTTTTCATTTTTTTATGGATTTTTTTTGTGGGTTTTCTTTTCTTTTCTTTTCTTTTCTTTTCTTTTCTTTTCTTTTCTTTCTTTCTTTCTTTCTTTCTTTCCTTTTAGGCGACTAACGTGCCAAGCACGAGGATCAACGATAACGATGGCATCAGCATGCTCGATGAGGCTAATGTTGGGCGGAATTCTCGATTGGTCTTCACCGATGGATCTGTAACAACAAGATTTGTTGTTTTTTTTTATTTTTATTTTAATTTTAATTTTTACTTTTTACTGTACTCCATTTTGAAGTATTTTGACTGATATACATCCTTCTTTTCCCCCCTCTTTCCCTTCTTTTTGTAAATTAAATCAAACTCAATTTCTCGGTAGTAATTTCTTAATTCGATCGTAAGAAAAATATATTATTCTTACAATTCGAAACTCGAAAATGTAAAAACAAGAAAAGAAAAACAAAAAAGAAATACAGGAAAAGAATAACAATCAGCCGGAGAAATGGTCTCCTCGGTAGAGATTAATATCGATTTTGGATATCACCTTGAAAGTGCTATTCTCGCTCAAAGAACATTGAAAAGTGTAAATTTACTAATCTATCTTCGTTTTAATGAACGAATAGAAATAAAAAAAATGGAATCGGGAATATCAATGGAGAAAGAGAGACAGTAAAAAAAAAGAAGGAAAGAAAAAAGAAGAAAATTTTTTTGTTGAAATCGATCAAAGATGTACCTGGTGTGCTGGGTCCCATTCCCGATCCAGAGATCTCTTCGTCCTCTCGATCGTCATCCGTCGAATCCTCGTCGTCAGTATCTATCGTGTCACCCTTGTTTCTCCAACCAGGTCTGTCCCCGCTCCCGGAACCGTCGTGTGCTTCTTCGGCGAGCGGAGTACCTCCGTCTGGTGCCAATGCCAATTGCGACTGCACTATCTGTATTTTAAACACAATAAAAACCATATTTATAAATATATATATATAAATATATATATATATATATATATATATATATATATATATGTACATACATACCTATATCTATATATGGATCAACGGAAAATTTTCTTAGGTATTATCAACGTAAGATATAACGGATCGGCGATCCAGCAAAGTCGGATTAGGTAGGAAAGAGGATTGGAAGAAGAGGAGGAGGAAGAGGAGGAAGAAGAAGAATAAGAAGAAGAAGGAGGAAAATAAAAGAAAGAAATAAGTTAGACGATATATAAGGTTTCACATAAAACTCGGTGTTTCGCGTTCGATAAAATTTATGTCGATTCGAAACGTTGTCGTTTCTAACGTTACAATTGGATCCTTCATCGATGATTTCTTCTTTCTTGCCACCCTATTATCATACTTTTGGATCAATCGATTCGTGTAAAAAGACTAATGCGGCTGATCGATCGAAAAACGTTCTGAAGAGTTGTCAGTGATTTTATGATCTAAGAAAAAAGGAAAAGAAATATAGCCTAGAAAAATCTTGACAAAGCGTAATCGATTTTAATGATCATGTAAGAAACTGGCTCGGTTAGGGACTTGTGTCGAGTCGATTCTTAGGTACTTTTATCATCCGATGACGTTGTTTGACACGACGTACATGGAATATCGTTTTGAATCGACAATAACCTTGAAAAGTATTCCTCTTGAAATATTTCTATTAACGTTTTTATTATATCCTTCGGGCGGAACAAACACTTTCGAGTCGTTCGAATTAAAAAGTTTCATATATGGATAAATGTCGATATCGACGACGATGACGACGACGACGATGACGACGACGACGACGACGACGACGACGACGACGACGACGACGACGACGACGACGACAGAGATCTTAGAACGTATTAGATGATATCAGATAAAGCGGAAATTGAAAACGCGTCTTACTATACCTATATACCTATTGGTTGATCCATTTTTATATTACAGCAATTAACAAGTGACACAGGTTCGTTTTACCGTACGATCGAAAATCCGTAATACAAACCAGGTGTGTACGTAAGCGTCAATGATTAATTATCGAGATTAATACGAGCGTGTATATGCGTTCGGATCTGTGAAAATCGATTAGGCAATTAATTTGAACCTACGTACGTATCGGACTAAAACGTCGTAGCGAAGAAAATGTCGGTATTTAGTATCTTTTATATATATATATATATATATATATATATATATATATATATATATATATATATATATATATTTCTATCAGATTACGACAACCTGTCCTGTTATTTGGCCCGTTCTGTTCGACGAATCGTCGCGAATACGTTCGAGGCTTAACAAGAACCGATCAGGTGACCTGGCCGATATATAACCCACGCGATTTTTCGCACGTTCATCGCGCACGAGTGAACCCACGCCAAATATCTCTCTCTCTTTCTCTAATCGCTTTTAACGTACCTAAGGCGATCCAATGCCAAAGTACCAACGATCTTTATATGAATTATTCTACGTATGTACGTATGTATCCTCTGTACGATATTTGCGATTCAACTCTCTTCCCCCCGCCATCAATCCCCTCCCTCCTCGCCACCCGAGCAAGTTTGTCCTCTATTCACGTAATCGCGATGAACCGCGTTCGACGACATTCCTGTCTGCTACATTTGCCAATGAGAACGTTCTCATTTTCGACAAAGTATTACGTATTTTCTTCGATGTTCTTGGATGTGTATGTGTGTGTGTACCAAATAATATAATATATGCTTTAACGCGGGTTACTCGTTACGCTTGGATGGTTCGAGAAAAAAAAAAGAAGAAAAAGAAAGGATACATTTTTAATAAATCTTCCTATCTCTTCCGTTCAGACGTAATTTATATTTTGTTAATTAAAAAAAAAAAAAATTGCCTCGCGACGAGAGATTGGATGATGATACGAAAGGTTGATCGGAGATACTCGAAACGAGTCTGTATATATATATATATATATATATATATATATATATATATATATATATATATATATATTTATTTATTTATTTATTTCAATTAACGATCATTGAACGATTGAATCGTAACTTCGTAAACGGTCGAAAATTCTCGATGATCGAAATTGGCGTATGTTATTTAACGGCTTTAACGTTAGTCATTTAAAGATATCTTACGAGGAAGTATCTTATTTTACTTCGGACCATTTTTTTTTAAATACAAAACACGATATGCCATGACAGATAATTACAATTAAACCCTTTAAAAACCGTAAAAATCGTAAAGCTGTGAAAGACTTCGATAAAACGTTTTTATATATATATTTATTTTTTTTTTTTCGTATAATAAATTATATAATATTCAAACATCCATCAGTAGAGATTAACGGAACGTATCTAAATTTATGATGGTATACATACGAGGTACATGCGTACACATACGTACAATAATAAAATCGAATTTCACGAATAGGGAACGTCTTTATTAGGGCGTAAAACAAGGTCCCCTTGAGAATTCGCCGTCGATCATAACTCCTAATTCTAAAGGTTTCGTAGGCTACAATGTTTGAGAGAATGTTTGTGTTCCATCGGTGGATCGTGAACGTGACGGCGACGGGCGGTCCATCGGCAAAGTCACTTTCACGGGCCGCCGATCCTGACTACACCGATACTACATTACACTATAGTTACGAAAACACAGGATGTAAGCCGCACGATTCAATCCGTGGCAAGAAGGCTGGCCAAGGCTAAACCAAGCGACAAATTACACTTTATGAACTCACCTGATTAAATGTGCCTTCAATTGGTCAATGAGTACGCTAGTGTGCGTTCGTATTTAATACACGAGGCACAAGGCTGGCCTGGCCGGCCAGTCCAGTCCAGTTCAGGCCAAGAGACTAAACCAACCGACGAATTACACTTTGTGGACTCACCTGATTAATGTGCCTCAATTGGTCAATGAGTACGCTGGTGTTCGTATTGCCGTAGGAAGCCGTTGACGAAGCCGTTGTCACCGTGAATTCCGGATTGTACCTCTGAGCGCTTAGACTCGAATCTACGACTGTCTTCGAGTATCTTGAAACATAGAAGAAATCAAGAGAATTTAGTACGTGTTAGGATATAGAACGGTCGTAATAGGACGGGACAATATATAATCTTTTGCATATAATCTCCATCTTAATAATACCTCCTAGGCACTTGAGAAATTTATAACGAGCGAAGGTCACGTCCCATCATCGCCGAAGTTACGTGAACGATACGCGGGATTACTTTGAATTTTTCGAGTGAGGGCAGGTCGCGCAGAAAAATAATTAGGATGTATTAAGGAGAGCGGGTTGAAGAGAGGGGTGAGGGGTGATTCGTGGGTGGTATCAAAAAAGTTCTCAAGCGATATACAGGGTGTTTCAGCTAAAGGAGGCCGCCTAAATATTTTCTTTGTTTTTTTTTTTTTATACTTTGAACGGTTTAAAAAGAGGTATGTTATGAATAGTTTATATATATATTTATATATGTATATATGTATATAATAGTATAATGTTATGTATATTATAGGCGGCTTCCTTTAGCT
>OU426995.1:1465460-1467960 GCA_911387935.1 Dolichovespula saxonica | reverse complement strand
TATAGTAGTTATCAGGGTTCGCCCTATCTATAACGTTGCCCAGAAGTATAAATTTCCAACCGGTCATTCTATACCGGAGAAAGAGGAATATCATCAGGGGTACTTGGTTCGCGATGGCCGTGTTGTTATAGCGTGCTATCACGAGGAAGCTCCAGAAGGTCTCTCTTACCAACCACCACCTCCACCTTCGCCACGTACCCCATACTAACCCTACTACCCCTACTCTCCCTCTTCCTCATCTGAAGCCGCTACCAAACCCTACCATACCTAAAGGTATAGTATCTCGGGGTTGAAATCTAAATGAGATTCGATCCGAGCATAAGGAAGCCTCGAGCTTCTTCTTCTAGCTTCGATTGAATCCTCCTCGGTCAATCAGGGTGGATAGAGGGGCGGCGGGGTTTGGGGGAGACGAGGGAGACAGGGGAGTGAATGTAGGGGGATATTGGGGAAAGTGAAACCACCGTCTATTTCCAACACCATTTCCATCGACCATCGATACTACTTCTACCACTGCTACCATCACCACCACTACTACTACTATTATTTACCATCAATCCCGAGCTAATTCAATTCGATCTTATTCTTGGTCGGTGTTCTTCCTCCCTTTCATTCATTTCTACTGTTCTGTTCCGTTCCATTCCGTTCCGTTTCGTTCGTTCGACGCAAGCATAATTTTTTTTTTAAGAGGAGGAGAGGGGAAGATAAGTGGTAGATAGGTGTTACCATTGCCAGCACCTTCTCTCTCTCTCTTTCTCACCAACCTCGTTCGTCCCGATCCCTCCAACCATCCCCTCTTTTAGATTTACGAATCGAGTTCGCTCTTTGTATGCGTCGACGCTTAAGGAAGACATTGTCGAGGGTATTTCTTCGTTCGGCGAAGTACACTGACTGAACACATACATTACATTACGTACGTATGTATGTACACACACAAACACACACACACACACACATGTATAAAGAGAAAGAGAGAAGATATATCGAGAGGGAGAGAGAGAGAGAGAGAGAGAGAGAGAGAGAGAGAGAGAGAGAAATGTTTTAAAAGGGGTAAGAAGAAATTCGCGAAAGGTGTCACCCGTTTTGCTTTTCCCTTTAGCAAAGGCGTTCCCCTTTTCTTAGGGGACGTTTTAGAAAGGATCCGAGAGTTCTCTCTCTCTCTCTCTCTCTCTCTCTCTCTCTCTGTTTTTCTGTCTGTCTGTCTCTTTTTCAAGAGAAAATGGACGACGAGCTTTAGATAGTAAAGGCTATAGAATTTCTCGAAAGAGGTGGAGTCATAGAACGATCGAAATAATTGGAAGGATGAATGAGTTATCGCGTTAAGTGGTTTCGAGAGAGACGAGGGGAGGGAGTGAGAAAGAGAGTGAGAGGGGAAGGGATGGGAAGGGAAGGGTCGGAGTTAAGAGAGTGGGACGACGTTTTGTAACAAGGACACGATCGAGAGAGAGAGAGAGAGAGAGAGAGAGAGAGAGAGAGAGAGAGAGAGAGAAACCAATTTTCCTTTAACAGCAAGAAGAATTTGCTCCACTATTTTATGTCTTAACTCCTACGTTTTAATATCACATTATTATTACCATTATCATTAGTATTATTATTGGCCTTACTCTCTATGAGAGCGCGAATCTCGCATAATTTCATATTCAAATTTCTGTTCCGGCTCGATCCATTATCGACCCACGTGTTCGACCATTATTACCGTTTATGATAAGTTACACGTTGATGCGGTGCTAGCTAGCTTGCTTATGTGCGTGTATAATAATAAAAAAAAAAAAAAAACAAAAAAAAACAAAAAAAGAGAAAGATATAGACATAGGAGAAGATAAGGAAGGAATAAAATCATTTCAATATTTAATTATTTTTTTTTATTGTACGAGCGAACAACACAACTTTTCACTCCACCGATTGTCTTTTTTATTATTTTTTATTTTTTTTTGTATCGTCTAACAAATGTACTAACAAACATTTTGTATATCTGTATTGGAGTAAACAAATACTTCTCTAGTCGGGGATTTAGGGGGGTGGGAGGGGAAAAGGGGAGGGGATGGATGGGTCACAGGATGGGACGAGAAAAGAAACAAAAGAAGAAACAAACGCTTTTAGGTCAGGCATTAAACGGTCAATTACATTTCCGTGGTTATACTTCTTTACCCTTCCTCTTCTTTTCTTTTTTCCTTTTCCACTTTCCTTCTTCCTTCTTCCTTTTCCTTTTTCAGATATTGCAAAACTAAACAAGCCCTAGACTTAAAAGCCACGCGTATTAAAATGACGCAATAAATTTTCCATTACGACGACACCAGCCAGCCAATTAATTCGAGACAAAATTGAAAGGACACGGACGAGAGAGACAGAGACACAGATAGAGAGACAGAGAGACAGAGAGAGAGAGAGAGAGAGAGAGAGAGAGACAGAGAAAAACAATAAAAAAAAGAGTGAAAAAAAAGAGCCGAGAAAAAAAGAGAAGGAAAAAGAAAGAAGAGAACTATACGATCTGGACCATTTTCTC
>OU426995.1:1447960-1460460 GCA_911387935.1 Dolichovespula saxonica | reverse complement strand
TAGATATATCATAGTACTACGTAATATAAGTAAGTAAATTGGTGTCTAGCAAATGCCGGATGATAGTTTGCGCGCGTATGTCTGCCCTCGTGCGTTCATGTGTCGCGTATGTATGTACATATGTCGCGCATGCGTGTGTATGTGTGTGTGGTGTGTGGTCTGTTTGCGAAGTGGGAGAAGAGGTCGAACGTAGCCCGTGGGACGCCAAGCCGCCAAAGAGTCTGGCAAGAAGAGGAAATGGGCGCCACGACGTCGCACCGATCCGGCTACGCGAACGTAGCCAAATGCTTCGACTCTTGGAAGATACGAGGTCACGATGTCGCAACGAGAGAGATAGATAGAAATATAGATAAAGAGAGAGAGAGAGAGAGACACCCACGCACAGATAAACACATACACACACGCGTCTCTTCTGTTTCTACAGCTTCACTCTTTCTCTACTTATGTATATTATATATATATATATATATTTTTTTTTTTAAGTACACACACACACACACATGTATGTATGTATGCATTTATGTATTTAGATACGTGTGGTTATGTACCGACGTCTTTGCATTGAAAGAATTAATTATTCGAATTCGTGACCGTAAAAGATGTATCGCACTGTTAAAAAGATACAAAATGGCGAGCACGATGACGTTATTTCTCTTTCTTTTTCTCTCTCTATTTTATTTTTTTTGCTGTTTTTCTTTCTCTTTCTCTTTCTGACACAGACACATTCCGTCTTTTATCTTCGTTATACATTTCTCTCTCTCTCTCTCTCTCTCTTTTTCATTTTTATATACTCCCAGAAACATCATACGGAGACGAGCTAGAGCTGACTTTATTTATACCTCTCTAAGATATTTAACTTAGCCTCCTGAGTCACACTACGATATTATATCGTTGCTTAAATCTTTTTTCTTTCCTTTTTTCTTTTTTTTTTCTTATCTCTTTCCTTTTTTTCGTTTTATTTCTTCTTCTCTCTCTCTCTCTCTCTCTCTCTCTCTTCCTCTTTTTCCGTTTCATTTCGTGTTCTTTGCCGATCTACGAATTTCTTCGAACGTTTCCTCGAAATATCACTTGATGCGGACGAAAAAAAGGAAAAAATGGGAAACGAGAAACGTTGTAGATCGTGGATCGCTCTTGGATACCGGCGACGAAGGGAGAAAAATTAGGATGGTGGTATGGGTAGGGGAGGGAGAAGGGGGAGAGTATCAGGAGAATTTAAAAATCTAACGCGATTAAGAAGAATAATCGGATGAAAACGTCGAAATATCGTAGATATAAATATATGTGGGTGGATCGAGCGTGGTGTAGCGCGGTGTGTGGCGCCTTCGTAGAACTTTCCGAGAGAGTTTTTTTTTTATTGGTGATTTATCTATGTGCGGAGAACTTTTCAACGAGTTTTAAACGGGAACAAGATGAAATTGCGACACGCGAAAGTCGGTCGTAGTTGATGCTACGAGGAGGGAGATGGGATGAGTGATGGGAGATAGGGGAGGGGGGTTTCGCTGGTTCCTATCGTGAAAAACTAAAAAAACTTTCGATATAAAGCCTCTCTGGGCTCTCTCTACCGACCTATTACGATTAATTTCAACTTCTTCCTTCTGTTTCACTCTTTCTCTCTCTCTCTCTCTTACTCTCTCGAAAATACACATGAACAAGCGCGCGCGTACGCACGCAGGCATGTTTTTTCCTCTTTTCCTTGGGATTTTCCTTGCGAAACAATGAAAAAATAAACCTTCCTGAAGTAAACATGCGATATTGCGCTATGCATCGTAGAAAATAAACTAATACGTGGTAGATATTATTTCGAACGATTTTATTTACATACCAACCCTCTCGTCCTTTCTCTCTCTCTCTCTCTCTCTATCTCTTTCTATCTCGTACATACTACAAGGTGACTGTGATTTCGGTTGTGATTGGCTTCTCAAGCGATTTTAAATAAAATTCGCGTATTACCCCTTTTTTGTTCTTTTTTTTTGTTTGTTTTTTTTTTAACTCCTCCCCTTCCGAGACATTTCAGGCTACATTTTGCGCTGTGTTTCTTTTTTTCTCTTGTTCTCTCTTTTTTCTTTTTCTTTTTTGTTATTTTAGATCGCGAAATTACAAGCCCGCATTGTAAAAAAATCAGGATCACTCTCTTTTCCGGAGACATTCTTTTTGAGTAATAATTTTTAGTGCTTTATTATATCGTTTTTCTTTTCTACTTTCTTGATTTTTTTTTAAATTGTACTATTACGAGCCTCCATACCAAAGATTACAATCATTCTTTTTCGAGACATTTCAGGCTAATTTTTATTTTTCGCTTCTTTTCCCGTTTCGTCCTTGTTTTTTTTTTTGTTTTTCTGAACCGTAAAATTTACAAGCTCGGATTAATAGAAACAAAGAGAATCTAAAAAACGATCGGTTACTTCTTTTACGTAAATTTTTAAGGCTTTGTTTCGTCCGTTTCTTTTCTTTCGTTAAATGATTAGAACACCGAAATCCTTCAGAAACTTTTTTGGCCCATATAGGAACTCACAGTTATCACCCCTATACATATGCATGTCGTATATTCTTTGTTGAAACTTTCTTTTCTCTCTCTCTCTCTCTCTTTTTTTTATTTATTTCACCGTGAGATTTCTCAGGGTATCCGTTCTCGTCTACGTATTAACATGCATCGTTTTGATCTACAAATTTTGCATCCAACGCGTGTACCGCATCAACGAGCTCTCTTTTTCGTCGAACGATATATATATATATATATATATATATATATATATATAACATACACACAGATATATGTACATACATATGCATATCGTTCTCTCTCTCTCTCTCTCTCTCTCTCTATCTCTCTCTCTTTCTGTTCGTTCTTTTTCTTTTTAATTTATAATCTCCATATTCGAGGTTGTTATACTCGTACGTTCATAAATACAACATATTTGTGCGCTTTTGATATTGAAATAATGTTCTCTCTCTTTCTCTCTCTCTCTTTCTCTCTCTCTCTCTCTCTCTCTCTCTCTCTCTCTCTTTCTCTCTCTCTCGATTAGCGGTACTCCTTTCTCTTTGTGTTTGCGGTGAAACGTTATCGGACGAAGTTAATTGACGAATCGCATAAAATTTCTTTCCTCATCGGCTTATCGGTAAGTGTTTGTTATAAAAAAAAAAAAAAAAAAATAAACAGGAAAGAAAAAGTCATGGTAATTTAGTTGTAACCATATAATTGTAAAATAATTTTCGTTTTATATATATAACGAAAACTTTTTATAGTATAGTTTATATTGAACAAAAATTATTATAATATTAAAAATTATATTGTATGTACTATAGAAAGCAAAAGAACAAAAAAAAAGAAAAGCTTGTAACTAACATTAAACTTTGAAATATGAATGAACAAATTACAGTACAAAACATGCAGATACGAATGATTTAGATGATTTCAACGTTTCAATCATATGATATGCTACGATTTATAGTATATTTCGTGCTATAGAAAAAATTATTATATTATACAAAATCGTATTATTCTATTAGAAAAAAGGCAAAAAAAAAAAAAATAGAAATTATTATATAAACATTAATTTACAATTTTACAAAAAGAGCATAGGTAGTATATTCTAATTTTTTTTTCTTTTCTTTTCTTTTTTTTTTTTTAAATTCTGCACACGTTCAGGATCAGCTGTCATTATGTCGAATCGACTACGTCTATGGTTGATACAAAGAAACGGACGATCTAACGACATAATGAATACGTATAAAAAAAGATAAGTGTGTATACAGTTATGTATTGATAAATATATGTGTTTGTATATATTGCACGTGCATCTTGAAAAACGTTCTTCTCGATTGTCGACCAATATGTACTTCTCTCTCTCTGTCTCTCTCTCTCTCTCTGTCTCTCTCTCTCTTTCTCTCTCTTTCTCCCTGTCATTATTAATTCCACTGCAGTTTTTCTTGCAACCGTTCACGTTCGGTTCCTACGACAATGACGCTGACTACAACAACGACTATAATTTCGTTGACATAATATCGCACCTGCGTTACGGCGAACGTGAAATACACACAATGAAAAATATATATATAACATATATAAGGAGAAACGAATTTAGATCACGAATAATTTCCAAATGATTCTTTATAAACGTCCGTCGTATGCAAAATTAATAAATATCGATCGATTTTTAAGTATCGTCGCATGTTGCTAAATATTTTATTCGTATTTTCGTTGCAAATATATATATATATATATATATTTGTATGTATAAATTTATTTATTTTGGATTTTAATCACGATAAAAAATATAATTGTTCGACTCGTTCGTCGATGAATAGGAGAAATCTGTTGATATAAAAACACGAATATTTTTCTTTTCTTTTTTCTTTTTAGAATTTTTCTAACAGTTCTGTTATCTCGAATATTCATTTATTATATATATATATATATATATATATATAATAATAATAATAATATTTAATAAAAGAAATCAGTAAAGAGAGAGAGAGAGAGAGAGAGAGAGAGAGAGAGAGAGAGGGAGAGAGAGAGAGAGAGGGAGAGAGAGAGAGAGAGAATAATTATATTGAAAACTAATAATAATAATAATAATAATAATAAGATATATCAATTATTTTAGAAATATACATGAATAAATAGATATGAATATACCATAGATGTCGTAAGGAGAAGAAATGAAATTATATGCGTGTACAGATGAATTTTCTTTATCAAATGAAGAAACAAGATCAAACGGTATCGGTCTACAACGATTTTGTAAAATGATTATAGTGCAAAAAATTAATTTAAACAAAAAAAGAAATAACTAAATAAATAAAAAAATGAATATAAAAATAATCACGACGAAAATTTACAAAGAGATAACGACGTTAAAGAAAAAGAAGGAGAAACAAAAGAACAAAGAGAAAAAAGATAATTAATATTTAATAAGTAAGGTGATAAAAAAATTTCTAAAAAAAAAATTTCTAAAAAAATAGAATTTCTACTCACTCTCCAACTCGTTCACCATTCCAGCAATGCTTATCGGGATGTTCCTCGCAGATAGTATCGGCTAGGGTCCCATAGAAGGTGCGAGACCTGGCCACGCTTGCCAAGAAATTTCCCAATTGGGTGTGTAACTTGGTCGGTAGGGTTCTGTGGGTGGTTGTAGATGACGAGGAAGGTGGCGGTGCAGCCGCGTGCATCTCGAGACTGGCCTCCGATGATGACCTCTCAATCGTATCTTCGGTTATTCCACCGATTTCGGACGTCGGTGATTCGACATCCGAACGACCACACAGTTTTCGTACCTGTAAGAACGAGATATCCTTTGTGAGTTAAAAAAAAGTAAAGAGAGAAATAAAAAAAAAAGTCAAAGATAAAGATACAACCCGAACGAATTTAATATATTTTTGTACAAAATGCATTCACGGATTTCTTTTTTTTTTTTAATAGTCGCGCAAGGAGATCGGAGTTAAAATTTTTATGAATCGATCGTGCTAAAATTAAGATTGTATTAAGAGAACGTTTCAACTTTTGTACAACCTTAATGTAATTCTAAATATTTTTAATTTATTAGACTTTTTATCTGATATTTATATATATTCAGTATTTAATATTATATATATATATATGTGTGTGTGTTCGTGAAAATAATTTCTAAAAATATATAAATATATAAAATGAATAAATAAATAAGTAAATAAATAAATAAAAATATATACATTAATTAAATTAATATTAGTATATATATATATATATATATATATATATATATATATACAATATATATTTTTTTTGTCATATATAAGTTAAAATATAACAAGAGAAAAAAAAGAACTCCGCGGAAACAACAAGATTCAAGAGTTTAATTTTCACCTAACATTTCACAAGGACGCATAATTATTAAAAAAAAAAAAAAATCAGTATGCGTGCATGTGAATCCTCTATGTACGAAGATTCTCGTAACTTTAGCATTATGATGTTTAAATAGGAGAATTTAACGTAAGAAAAGTTGAAAAGTAAAACCGTTCTGAGAGGGCATATGGAGTAATTAAGATGGTACACGCGTGGGCGTTTAAATGTCGTTTTTCTCCGTCTTCCTTCGTCTCTCTCTCTCTCTCTCTCTCTCTCTCTCTCTCTATATATATATATATATATATATATATATATATATATATATATATATATCCCCTGTTCTCTCATAGTACCCGCTTTTCATTTAACCTTCGGCCCTCGAGGGAGGACGAATAAGAAGGAGACGGATTATACCCTTGACCCGTTGTTCTCTCAACTATGAATATACGGACGAGCTACAACGATAATATAAAGCTGGTTCCGCCTCCGTGTCTCTCGAACTACGCAAGATTAGAAGATTATCTTTTAATTGGTAGAACGTATGATACCACGACGACGTACGTTATTCTCAAATTTATATACATGCAAAGAGAAAGAGAGAGACACACACACACACACACACACACACACACACACATATATATATATACAGGACGGATCAAAAATACCAAAAGTAATTTTAAAAATTCATCAGGCGAATGGATGATCAACTCTCTCTCTCTCTCTCTCTCTCTCTCTCTCTATATATATATATATATATATATATATATATATATATATATATATATATATATATATATATATGACTCCTTTTAAACTGTTATATACGATCAACACTTATAGAATTACAGCTTGAATGAGAAGAGCTCCGAGGGAAAAATAAATAAATAAAAAATTTATCCTAAAAAAAATAAATCTCGTAAAAGTATATAATCGGATTTTTTAAAAAGTAACGCTCGAGTAAGCTGATCGTCGTCGTGGATTTTTTGGGGACCAACGAAACGTTTAAGAATTTTTTTTCTCATCCCGTAGATACACGAATAGTTGTGTACACGTATAAACAGTTATTACACACGTATATACGATCCTAACGATTTCGACAGTCTCTTTCGCATCTTAATGGCTAATAACGAATATTCTCTCTCTCTCTCTCTCTCTCTCTCTCTCTCTCTCTCTCTCTCTCTCTCTCTCTCTCTCTCTCTTTCAACGTTTGCATACGCCCAGTGAGATTTCCGTTATCAATTTCGCAGCCTTAGCCTCCGCTTACTAGCGGTTAAACTCGCTTCGGTCAAAAGCGATTAGGAAGCTCTGAAACTCAAATTACGTTTTAACAAGCTTGTATCTCTGTCTATCCTCTCTCTCTCTCTCTCTCTCACTCTTTCTTTCTCTCTTTCTATCTCACTCATTCGCACGTATATATATATATATATATATATATATATATATATATATATATATATATATCGCTCGTTCGTTCTATTTCAAAGCTCCCATTTGCGAAGGAAAATGACCTGAGATATTAGTGTCGTGAAAAAAAAGAAAAAATAAACGTAAAACAATAAAAAAAACAGAAAAATCATTTATAACTAGTTAACCGAATTACTTAGTCATAAACGAAGTCATAAGAAACCAGATAATAATTAGTTAAATATAATTGTTTGTGTTTTCTTTTTTTTGTTCTAATATTTTTTTCTTTTTTCCTTCTTACACGAGTCTCTGTTAGGTCGAGACATTTTCTATCCGTCAATACGCGAACACCTTGACGTGTTCCTTCTTCTACTTCTACTTCTATTACATCTACCTTTTTTTTTGGTTTTTTTCTTTCTGTCTCTCTCTCGCTCTCTCTCTCTCTCCTTTCCTCGAATCAATTTATCGTGGACGATTTTTTTCTTTGAAAATCGCCATCCGACTATTAATAAAACGTGAAAACATTCTCATCTTCTCCACTATCGTTACTTTGTAACTCATCTTGGTGAATATTTAAAAAAAAAAACAAGAAAAAAATGACGCTTTGATCTTCCGTTACTCTTTAACCCCGCATCACCTTTACGTCTATGAGAGTTTACCTCAAAAAAAAAGAACAACGTGAAAAACAAAACGTGAAAATTACGTATTGCAAACATCAACTTCGGAATGGATTGAATTAAACGATTTATCGTATCTGGCAAATGAATGAATGAATGAAAGAATGAACGAACGAACGAGATGAAATAAAATTTAAACAATACATTAGCTATTTTATATGTACGTAAATGTACACCTTTTTATATACACGTATATGTACACTCGCGCGCTTACGTGTTTATCTAATTAATGTGACTTTAGGGAGTTAGATGGTTTCATTTCAATAGTAAATATTTATCAAGCAAATACATACGCGTATCGACGCGTACTGTCGATCGTAGGGTGGTAGGGGGAGGAGGGAGTGGGAGAGGGAGAGTGGAGGTTGTAGAAATTTATGGAGAGAAACTAACGCACGAAATTGACGCCTATTTTCCATAGGAGTCAAATATTGAAACGTTCCCGGATTCGCGCAAATACAACGTGACCGAAACCAAAAGTTTTCAGGTTATTTCGAAATAAATTGTTCCTAGGATCATCTCGAGGAATTTTTTTTCGCCCGATCATTGCCCCGGAAACGTCAGGGGGACAAAAAAAAAATCGATGATATTATGGTATACCGAGTGTATTTGCACTTTTAGTTTAGGATGGATCTCTCTCTCTCTCTCTCTCTCTCTTTCTCTCTCTCTCTCTCTCACTCTCTCATCTATCGACGACGTAATATCGTGAAATTGCTGCCATGTTATCCGGACGTGGCTCGCGACAAGGCCTATTATCGAGATAATAACGAGAGGGTGCTTCTTTTTCTCTCTCTTTCTCTCTCTAACTATCTATCTATCTCTCTTTTTTCTCTCTATCTCTTTCGGTCCCTCTTATCGGTCACATGAATCTCTCGAGCCGTCTACGTTCACGAGGATAGAAAGTAAAATCGCGAATTCAAGGTGGGGTAGCGCGAGCGAGCCAGCGGGGGTGGATAGGGGAGGGGAGTATGAGAGAAGGGGCTATAGCTTTCACGGTCATGTAGGAGGGCGAAGAGTATAAAACGGGAGACAGAGAAACAGAGACAGAGTATGACTAAGGATGTATATGTATCTCTCTCTATCTGTATGTGTGTGTTTGAGAGAAAGAGAGAGAAAGAGAGAGAGAGAGAGAGAGAGAGAGAGAGAGAGAGAGAGGGAGAAAGCAGGATCGATATACGTAGACGAATCGTGTGGTCTCTAACTCACTTTTTCTCTCTCTCACTTTCTCTTTTCTCTCTATTTTTTCTCAAAACAAAAGCACGCACGTACGCACCCATCCACCCACCCACCCATGCACACACGCACGTACGTACTTACGTACGTATAAATCGTGAGAAAAGAGAAAGAGAAAGAGAGAGAGAGAAAATAAATCAAAAAGAAAAAAAAGTAAAGAATAATAGAGAGAGAGAGAGAGAGAGAGAGAGAGAGAGAGAGAGAGAGAGAGAGAAAGAAAATTGGAGAACCTACTAGGGGTTCGCCGGCGATGTGAGTCTAGTGTCGAAGTCTCGAGATAGCACGATATCGATAACTATCGATGGGAGTGAACGAGTTCGAGAGGGTTGACTCGATTTCACCTTTTCCCCCCTTATTCGTTTATTAACAGCTGGATATCGAAAGGAAATCTTATGTCTCAAGTAATACGAGAAGAGTGGTTCTTTTTCTTTTTTCTTTTCTCTCTCTATCTCTCTCTCTCTCTCCTTTTTCTTTTATCTTTGGTTTCGGTTTTACCATCGAACATTCTCTCTCTCTGTCTCTCTCTCTCTCTCTTACCGTCTCTATTTTTCTCTTCTTTCTTTTCTGTTTCTAGCTTTTTCTTCTTTTTTTTTGTTTTGGTTTTGATTTTGCCATCTAACGTTTTCTCTCTCTCTCTCTCTCTCTCTCTCTCTCTCTCTCTCTCTCTCTCGTGTACTTCGGTTCTCTAGATCTAGCTCTACCTTTCTTTCTTTCTTTCTTTCTATCCTTCTCTAGTTTTCTTTTTTTCTTTTCTTCTTTTACTTTTTTTTTTTTATTCCCGACAGGTGGGTGAGTCATCGAGAAACGGAAATATCGCGTCGGTGGTCGTGTCGATTCAGCGAAAAGGCTGAGCTTCCTTCTTCGATCACAGGGATATAACGCAGACTGAACCTTTGTTTATTACCTTTTATCGAGAGTACAAAAAATTCTCATCTCAGATTTATTCCCGCAGATATTTCATTATATACATTTATATATTGTGTGTGTATATACATATATATACATATATATATATATATATATATATATATATATATATATATATATTACTGGTATAGATTAAAAAAACAAAACAAAATAAATAAATAAAAGTTTCTAAACGATTTTAAACACTTTCGAGGCTAATTCTTTTACAGATTGTAAAAAAGGAATATTCCTGAATAATCATTGAAGCTCGTAGGGTCGAAATTTAGAAGAAAAAAATTTTGAAAATTACAGAAAAATATAAAAAGAAAAAAATAGTTCAAAAAAATCACAAGGAAGAGAGTATGTATGATTGACTTTCAATAATCCTCATGAGAACTTTAGGACCGCCCTGTATGTATATAACGTGATATTTGTTTGGTTTTTTTTTATTTATTAATTTTTTTTGTTTATTTAATCCTCTTCTTCTTTCTCCCTCTTCTCTACGAAACAAAATAATACGAAAAATAAATAAAAACCTTCCAACGTGGTTCGTACGTACGAGATCAATGAAACATATTTCGTTGATATCGTAAAAATCTTTAACGAATCCTTTTTGCAAACGATTATGATTACAAAGAAATTTTGAAATGATTACGACGGATATTTGGGAATCCGTATATCTCCTTCCTATTCCTTCCTACATTTTCTTTTCTTTTTCTTTTTTCCCTTTC
Source organism: Dolichovespula saxonica (assembly GCA_911387935.1). Classification (NCBI taxonomy): domain Eukaryota; kingdom Metazoa; phylum Arthropoda; class Insecta; order Hymenoptera; family Vespidae; genus Dolichovespula; species Dolichovespula saxonica. The sequence continues at coordinate 1,449,688 of OU426995.1, read as the reverse complement.
CCTTTTTATTTTTCCCCTCGCGGAGAGACATGAACAAGGGTAAGACGAACGTGGAAAAATCTACCGATTACTACAAGGGGTGGGTGATAAGGAGGAGAAAGAGAAAAGATTTTCATGTACAATTCCTTCGAATATATATATATATATATATATATATATATATATATATATATATATATATCAGGGAAGAGTTGTTGGGAATGGGAAGATAAGCGAAAGCGGAGAAGAAAGATATAGATAGATAGATAGATAGAGAGAGAGAGAGAGAGAGAGAGAGAGAGAGAGAGAGAGAGAGAGAGAGAGAAAGAGAGAGATAGATAGACATACTCGACGCATTTTAAGCTTGCTAAAATTCCTCGTGTCAGGCGGATTAAACTTGGAATTTGAAGGATTCGTATGGCATGGTGTGCCGGGCGTTTATTAAGATCGCAGATAATACGAAATACTTTCTCTTGAGTGTACCGATGGATGCCGACGCATAATATGTCTACCATCTCTCTCTCTCTCTCTCTCTCTGTGTGTATGTCTCTTGCTCTCGAGGGTATCGTCGTTCTCGTTTGCGAAACGAAAGGACAACTTTATTTTACGAGAAAACCATCCTTTCCCTTGCATCCTCCCCCTTCACCACCATCACCAATCTCTCCTCATCCCACCGCTTCGCATCCCACTGTTCTCACTCCATTTTATTTCTCCTCTTTTTACGAGACCTACGTCTCCGAGAACACGGAATACGAAAATCTTTCTCTTTGTACTTACGTATGTGCATTACATACGTATGTACGTACGTCTCGTGTTTACTGTTTTTCTTTCTTTTTTGTTATAAAGTGATTTTTCTCATTGTAGCAAGATTCTCGTCGTAATGTCGTAAATATTTTTCATCTATATTTACGTAAATATTTGTCGACAAAACGTCGACGTGATTTGCTTTATTTGTAATAATAGAGATACGCACGCTTGCCGAATCGTTTAATTCCATAAAAAGTTAAAGTCCGTATATCGATTAACTAAGAAATATACCCATCGTATTTGTGTTTCCATGATATAAAAAAAAAAAAGAAACAGAGAGAGAGAGGGAGAAAGAGAAATTTAGAATCATGCATATATACACACACACACACATATATATATATATATATATATATATATATATTTAATCAATTCTCGAATGAATCTTTGATAATAAATATCACATTAAAATAAATTTTCATTATTGCGGTCGCGTGAAATATTTTTTTTTTTTTATTAAAATCAGTAAAAATTGTTTTTTTTTTCAAAAATCGACTTACGAAAGACGAAACAAAAAAACAACAGTTAAAAAATAAAACAATTAAAAAAAAGAAAAAGGAAAAAGAAATACTTTGTATTATTTCATTACGCATTTACGAAAAGAGATAGATAGATAGATAGAAAGAGAGAGAGAGAGAGAGAGAGAGAGAGAGAGAGAGAGAGAGAGAGAGAGAGAGAGAGAGAGAGAGAGAGAGAGAGAGAGAGAGAGAGAGGAAAACTTTATCGATAAAAAAGGGAAAGGCGGTAAAGAAAATAATATATGTGTTTATATTTTTAATGTTGACAAAGGGAAATAAAAAAAGGAGAAAATAGTCCTTTGGTATCTATTTTTCGTAGTAGTCGATGTTAGCCATAATACAAGCCGATTTGCATAGGATGTCCGTTTCGTCGTTGGACAGCTGTCCGTTTGTCGTAGGATAGAGCTTCCAACGCGCAAGCTGG
>OU426995.1:1434636-1447460 GCA_911387935.1 Dolichovespula saxonica | reverse complement strand
ATTCGCTCCGAAAAAAAATTTGAGTCCAACGCTTTCTTTACTTTCTCTTTTGTTTTTATGTACGAACATCTTGCATCTTTTTTCTTTTTCTTTTTTAATTTCCTTTTTAATCCTGAATAAAAAATTTGTCTTACAAGTACGAGGTACGAGATCGCATTTGGTAGGAAAACAACGAAGGTATAGATTTTTTCTGTTTTCTTTTTCTTTTTTCTTTTTTTTTTAATTTTGAACTCCTCCACTTTCACAGTACTATCTCTTTTTTTTCCTTCCTTTTCTTCTTTCTTTTTTTTCCACGCATCATTTAAAACGAACGTATTCAGTCAGATTCTCCTTTCCTTTATTATTATTACCTTTCTTTTGGAAAGAATCAAAAAAAAAAAAAATAGAAAGAAAGAGAAATAATTCAGACAGTAATTCGATTAATTAATCCTCCTTAATTGGCCATCCTTAGTGACGGACGAACGTTAAAAATATTTGCGACAGAACGTTGCGTTGCGTTACATTGCGTTATGTTCCGTTACGTTACGTTACGTTACGTTATACGTGCCATGTGGCATTAGCAAAGACTAATTTGTCCGTTTTATCCGTTGCCGGGCTCATATTCGAATCTCTCATTTATCAACGTGACGTTGCCCTAAGCCCATTTGATTTGTGCAGGTACGAAACAGTCTCGGAAACGAAAGAGACCGTAGCTGGTTGGTGAGGAGGGGGAGGAGGAGGAGGAGGAGACTGAAGGACCGGAGGAGGGTGACAGAGAGGTCGGAGGGGTAGAGGAGGTTGAAACGTGGGGAGGGAGCGTCATCGTCGCCGCGGTGGTGATGGTGGAGGTGGTGGAGGTGGAGGGGAGAGGAGGGGAGGGGTCGGCGAGGGGGTAGATTTGAATACCGGTACCTAGACTGTACAAAAGCGCTTGTCGCTTAAGCAGGAACTACAGATTATATCCCTACTCGTCTAGTCGAATGTAAAGCTCGTGTGTCATCGTGTCACGATACCTACCACTGAATTTTTTCTCTTTCTCTCTCTCTTTCACTCTTTCTCTCTATCTGTCTGTCTCTCTTTCTCTTTCTCTTTCTCTTCGTATTCTCTTTTATCGGCTATGAGGATTTAAGTCTGGATAAATTCTAATTAAGAAAAGAGAAAAGAAGGAAAAGAGAAAAGAAGGAAAAGAGAAAAGAAAAAAAATTTACAAATACAAAAAGAAATATGCGAGACAAAAAATGTCCGATGGACGGAGTATAATTTTTTTTATCAACGTTCGAACTATTATAGGTAGATAGTCCGAGAGGGAGATGGGTAGATGGGTGGGTGGGAGAGGAGGGAACAACGCAAGACGTGTGTACTTTTGTAAAAATTCGATTTTATGTCTGATATGGTAGGTATGTATATTTGTATATGTATATGTATATGTATATGTATATGTATATGTATATATATATATATATATATATATATACACATAAAATATTTATTTCTATATTTGCGAGTAGGTAATCGAATTTTTGGTCGGTTTATTTTACACCTCTCATACATTTCTATCTATAATCGATACGATAGAATATATATATATATATATATATATATATATATATGTGTGTGTGTGTGTGTGTGTGTGTGTGTGTGTGTGTGTGTGTGTGTGTGTGTGTGTGTGTGTGTGTGTGTGTGTGTGTATGTGTGTGTGTATGATGTGTATACAGATTTTTATCGTAATATTAAAAATAAAAAATAAAAAAATATAAAAAAAATAAAAAAAAATAAAAATTCTGTACAATACGATTCGTAATGGCCTTGGACTTATCGTTAACTTGAATGCTAAATCCGTCCAGTTACTATAAACGAATCCTTTCCAATATTCTCTTTTCATATTTTTCAAAAATAAAAGAACAAAATAAAAGAAAAATATATGTAATATTTATTCGTGCAGCCGTTATCGAAACAACGTTAATGTTTCATAAATCGTCGATAGATCGGTCAAATCGTATATAAGCGGTTAAACGCTACCGTTTATTTTCACGTGCACGATATTATTTTGCGTTATTAATTACGATCTAGGATTTATTGAAAAGTCGACCGTTTGAATAACAATTATTATAATCAATCTTTGATATAATGTGTCTCGTTGGTAATTAATCATTTAATATTCTATTATTATAATAATTAGAACATTGTTCGTTACGACGTCGGATAATTTTCACAGAAATTTTCAATACGTTTCAATCTCTAAAAGGTTTTAATTTAATCACGAGAGAGAGAGAGAGAGAGAGAGAGAGAGAGAGAGAGAGAGAGAGAGAGAGAGAGAGAGAGAGAGAGAGAGAGAGAGAGAGCGGAAGAGAGAGAAAGAAAAAGTTGCGTCTTTGTGCGAGTGAATAACGTGCGCGAAGAAAATTTGTGACATTTATATTAACAATTTTTTTTACCTCTGTGAAAACAATTGCAAAAGAAATAAAAAAAAGAAGAAAACTCGATGATATTTTTAAATATTAACAATTAAATATATTAATCAAAATAAACAAATAAACTAATAAATAAATAAATGAATGAATGAACAGACAAATGAGTGAATGATAAAGAGGAGAAAGAAGAGACCGAAAGGAAGGAATGAAAAAAGAGAAGAATCCCGAAGGGAAGGAGGATGATGAAAAAAAAAGAAAGTGAAAAAAAGAAAAGAAAAGAAAAAAAATTATTTTTCGCGAGTAGGTGGTAGATGATATAGAACTTGATATATCCTTCGGCAGCACACTTGAGGCGTGCTCGCAAAAGTAAAGTGAGAAGGGAACCGATAAGCTGGAGGTGCCAAGTTTCGATGAGTCGTTGCTCGACGAAGCATGAACGAACGAATGAACGAACGCACGCACGGAAAGAAAAGAGAAGAAAATGCAAGAAGGAAAGAAATGAAAGGAAGAAAGAAAGAAAGAAAGAAAAAAGGAGAGAGAGAGAGAGAGAGAGAGAGAGAATAAGAAATAAAGAAAATAGAGAAGTATATCTTTGCGAGGCACTAACCGTCTTGCGGTTGGATAAAGAGGGAGGAAAGGGGAAAGGGACGACGACAGGCCGATTACTCACGAGTTCAAAGTTCAGAGACAATTTAGCCACGATGACGTCATACACGCTCAAGCATCGGCCAACATCTTTACGTCTATCGAACATAATGGTGAATAGAGAGAGACGGAGAGACAGACAGAGAGAGTGAGAGAGAGAGAGAGAGAGAGAGAGAGAGAGAGAGAGAGGGAGGAAAGAAAAGTAAGGAAAAAAGAATGAAGAAAAAGGACGACGAATTGAACTCTACGTGTAAATTTGTCGTTTGTTTTTTCTCTCTCTCTGTCCGTCTCGTCCGACTGTTTGTCTCTGTCTCTCTTGACAAAAAAATAACAAAAAAAAAAAAAATAAAACAGAAAAAAAAGAAAAAGAAAAGAGAAGAGAAAAAATATGTTTAGTGTCGATCGTACTCGTTTAACCTTACGCTCCGAATTGCTCGACTATATTTAGACGTTATGGTCGGGGACGATTTGCGAGATCTTTTTATTCACAATAAATATATATATATATGTATGTATGTATGTATGTATGTATGTATGTATGTATGTATGTATGTATGTAGGTAAGTATGTACGCATACGTACGTATGTATGTAATACTTAAATCGTGCTCGTAAATAAGGGATTTACGGAATTTAAATATTTGGTAGAAATTTGACCATTCGAATTTTCTACGAGATTTATTACAAGTTTATATTTGGATATATTCTTGGTACGTTAAGACTTATTTCAATGTACGTGTACACGCACACAAACACACACACATTATAAACACAGACACAGGGAGAGTAAGTATACATACGTATGTAAAGATATATAGACGTTAATTGACGTATAACACAAAACCCCGGTGACTATCGTTTACAGAGATATGTATATATGGAGTACGTAGTAAGTATATATTTCTGTATGTATGTATGTATGTATGCATCATCGTTTCATTTTCGAGTAACTTTACAAATATATCTACGTATCTACGTTTCCCAGTCACGTTTAAAATCGTAACACGAGGTTGTTAACGCACGATTGACGTCGAACGTGCCGCCTCCGCCGCCGCTGCTGTCAGCGTCGTCGCCGTCGTCGACGCTGCCATCAACGACGACGGCAGATCGATATTCCGATCTAATTTTAAGTAAACTGTCAAACACCGATATTAATAGTTTGCGAGATAGACGAGAAACGGAATCGATCGTTGGCGAACGATTCGCTAAGAAAGTTTTTTTCTGCGACCGTCTGCCATCTTGAGGAATCGTACGACAATATTCAAAAGCTTCCGTATTGTGTGAAATATAAATAAATAAATAAATAAATAATTAAGTAAATAAGTAAATCAGTAAGTAAATAAATGAAAAAGAAACGGAAGACAAAAATACATTTATAAACACAGATTGCGTTTCCTTATGGCACGAAAGAGAGAGAGAGAGAGAGAGAGAGAGAGAGAAAGAGGAAAGAGAAGGTTAAAAAAAATAAAATTACAAGATGTATAAAAAAAGTTTCGATGATAAACTAAAAGTTCCCGTTTGAAATTTACCGCGCAAGATAGCGCTACGAAATTTCGTTGGTGTCCAGAGTACACGACATTGAACGAGAGTATTACATACATACATATATACATACGTACATACATGTACAAAAGTGGGGTATATTCATCCGAGGCTTCTACCAGCGACCAACAGTCGAAAGTAGTCGTTGGACCGGCTTCATTAAGGTTTAATGACGATGAAAAAGTAGTAGGGGGTTGGCTAAGGGAGGGGGAGAGTTAGAGAAAGGTGATAGAGGAGGAGGAGGATGAGGAGGAGGAGGAAAAGCGCGGGTAAAGGAACTACTCGTGAAGTCACGTTGATACGTACGAGAGTAAGTACACGGGTACGTCCTCTTTGTACATACACGTATGTATATACATACATACATACAGATATATATATATATATGTGTGTATATATATATATACGTTTACATAGGTATACGTACGTATGTACTCTACGTATGTAACTACGTACGTAGGTACTTACCAACACACCCGATGGCAATAACGCCGCCGCGACATAAAGGGCACTCTCGTTCGTCGAATTAAGCTAATACTTGGGCTTTATCGTAAGGAGGGAAAAGTCACGTGGGAAGATGGGCGAGTTGGGTGGGTCGGGGGAGCGACTGGGGGATGATTTGTGGGTTGGTATCCAGGGGGGCAGATGAGGGAGGAAGAGGGGTCAGGGTGGACGAAGGCAGGAGTCGTTAGGTGGGTGGAAAGGGAGCGGAAGGAATGGGAGCTTTGGAAAAAGAAGAACCACTCGCGAATTCATCGACGGATTATCGAGAATAATCGCGGTAACAGGCATTCGCAAGCAAAGTACATCCGTAGTCCGACTGACTACGTTACATGGATGAGCGTCCTCGATTGGTGCTGAGGAAAGAGAACGAGGATGAGGATGAGGATGAGAAAGGAAGAGGAGATGAAGAAGAAGAAGAAGAAGAAGGAAAAGAAGAGGGGGGAGGAGAGCTGGTAGGGGTAGAAATGCAGACGGTGAGAAAAACAGGTAGAGGAAGAGAGAAGAGATGGCAATGGAGGGACGAGGGTGGAGGTCGAGGAGGGGGGAGGAAACGCAAAAGCTTGGAATGAAAGAGAGAGAGAGAGAGAGAGAGAGATGTATATATATACATATATATACATATATATATATATATATATATATATATATATATATATATATATATATATAGGGTCGCACACCACCCTGTGGCGCGCCCACTGCATTCCATGCATCCTTTGCTGTTGCTGATGCTGATGCTGATGCTGGTGATGGTGCTGGTGCTGGTGCTGCAGGTCGCTTTGATTCGCCGACCAGGGTCCACAGATCGAACTGGAATACTATCGATCGTACTTATTTGAAAGGATCGACTCGGTGGGGCCCACCGGAGATATCTGGATACCGTCGCATTTGGTTAGACCCGTTTGGTTCGTCGGTAAGGTAAAGTTTTCTTCTTTTTTACTATTTTTCTTTTTTCTGTTTTCTTTTCTTTTTTCATTTCTTTTCTTTTCTTCCTTTTTTTTCTTGTTCGTTTATTTTTCTCACTCTTCTTCTTCGGAATTATTCCTTATCAACGTAGGATTTAATTATTTTTGTTTGTTTTGTTTTTAAATTACTTAACTTCTTTTTTATCGATGATTGATTTGTAAGAGGCAAGTGATAATCAGACGAACGTATGTAATATTATTTTTTTCTGTACACACACACACACATATATATATATACATTTACGTATACATGTACGTATCTTCGAAGAAAAGACCTTGAAGAGATGATAGGTGTGTATACGCAATACCTTATATATACATATGAGTACATAGATACGCAGACGTATGTAGAATATTTGTTACGAGGGAATTGTTCTCCGAATTGGAATACAAATAATTCGTTTGACATTAATTCAACGTGAATTATCAATCGTGAACATGATGCCAATGAACTTCTTTCGAATCGATAGAATATATATATATTCTATATATATATATATATATATATATATATATATATATATATATATGTGTATGTATATATATACACATCAGATAAGTTATCGAATCGACTTTATGTCACGAGGATACATATGATATATCAACGATTCTCTCCAATTCACCTGTCAGATTTCGTGTCCCTCTCTTCGACCTTTTACTTTATCTCGCAGTAACGCTCGCAGTTCATGTAGGATGGGTACTATCCTTCGTGGTCGATCGAGGAAATCCACTTTAGAACGTTATCACTAAGTGTAGAGAGACGAATACAGCTCGTGAAGATCGATTCTGACTGTTCGAAGGAGAAGGAAAAGGAGGAGGAAGAGAACGACTATAATCGTTTAAAAAACATCGTAAATTCCCAACAACTATTTATATTATATCTAAGAATCGCCAACCAACAGATATTAAGCTCATGTAACACGTTAAAACCTTTTAAATTGTTAACCCATTCAGCGGCATCTATCCATTACAAAAGACAAAAAAAAAGAAAAGAAAAAAAAAATTTTTTTTCTGTAGCTAATTGATAACTTTCCCCACCCTCTCGTCCACAAAAAAAGGAACAAAAGAAAAAAAAAGAAGAACGAGCGAACGAAAAAATCGAGAGACAAAGATGTCAAACTTGAACTATGTAAAAATGGATGAGGGAGAGGGAGAGAGAGAGAGAGAGACAGACAGAGAGCGCCCATGTATCCTATCGGGCTTTACTGTAAAAGCGATTGAGCGTTATGAATAATGAAAGAACAAAAGCCAAAAAAAAAAACAGAGAAAGAGAGAGAGAGAGAAGAAATGTTTCTACCGGATGTAAATCTTTTGTCCTACACGGTGTTAATCGTACGAGAAAAATAGAACGAGCGAGTGAGCTCCGATGATATCAATTAATACACTTATTACACGAGTTAGTATTATGAAGCGTGAAATATGCCTTAAAGCAGATATATAGGGGTGATATTAAAAATGGATATAAAAGTAGAAAAGAATAAAAGAAGAAAAGAGAGAAGGAGAGAGAGGGAGATAGATAGAGAGAGAGAGAGAGAGAGAGAGAGAGAGAGAGAGAAAGATTGTTCGAGGGACGTAACGATTGGCTGGAAAAATCGTCCCCGATGCGTCCGCAGTCACATGGCAACAGCAATCTCTCGCTCTTGCCGTTCCGCCCACCCTTCTCCTCACTCACTCTCTCTCTTTCTCTCTCTTTCTCTCACTGTCTCAGAATCTCTCTCTCTCTCTCCCTCTCTTTCTCTATCTTTCTTTCTCTCCTCCGGGCGTCCATCGACCCTCCCCATTCAGCTATTCCATATTCCGTCTTGGTTCCTCTGCCGTGCCTGCTTGACCCTCTTGCGAGTGGGAAGAGGATAAAAACAGAAAGGAAGAAGATGAAAAGAGAGAAAGAGAGAGAGAGAGAGAGAGAGAGAGAGAAAAAGAGTGGATGCACGCGAGGCTCCTTCAGGTATAACAGGTTCGGCTGGACTCCCTTTTAAGAGTCCCTCTTTCCCTCCTCCCTTTCCTCCTTACAAGTCTCTTCGACTCATCTCTCTCTCTCTCTCTCTCTCTCTCTCTCTCTCTCTCTCTCTCTCTCTTTCTCTCTCTCTCAGATCTCTTCTCTTCTTTTCTCTTCCGTTCGCTTCACACTCTCAACCAACACTTTCCTGCTTCCTCGCGTGCCGATTCTTTTGGGACCCAACTTTCAGGCCCTGAACTCATCCGGAAAGACTTAATGCGTGTCTCTCATGAATTCCAACCGAAATTTATCTGTGTATACGTCTATACACACATATCTTGCGTGTGTAAGAATGTATGTATGTATGTACGAAGGAGAGAGAGAGAGAGAGAGCACGTAATTTTGCTTTTTTCGAGAGATTCACTCAATTTTATTTATTGTTAGCCGGTATGATCGAATATCGAAAGAACGATCATTGTTATATCTTTATTAAACGGTATAAGATCTTCAATAATTCATCGATATAACAAATCGTTCGATTTTAACGAAATAAAAATGCGATTAATTTCATACGTTTCGCGTTTGAACGCTACCGCGAACATAATATTATACATACGCACAAAGTCAGAGGGAGAGAGAGAGAGAGAGAGAGAGAGAGAGAGAGAGAGAGAGAGAGAGAGAGGGAGGGAGAGAGAGAGAGAGAGATACGCACCAGCAGGGGATTTGATTTATGGCGTATCAATTTGAAAAATATATTTGATAAGAGATTTTGAGTTAATTAAATGGAAAATTAATCATTTCGATTAAATCGAGTGTTCACGTTTTATTTATTTTTCTTTTTTTCTTTTCACAAAAAATCGATTTGCAATTAATATTTCTTTATAAAATTTATTATTTCTACATATTATTCATTATGATATTATTAATTATATATATATATATATTCATTATGATATTATTAATTATTGCATGCTAAGGACGGTGATAATGGTCGTTTTGTGAAAAATATACAATATCGGCCGTCAATTCTCAGATGATGTTATCGATTTCAGATACTCCTTTTTTTCAATAGTTAAAAAAAAAAATTTTAAGAAAGTGGGAAAGTGTATTGTATGAGAATGTTCGTAGCCTCGTAGTTTTATAATTCGAAAGTATAAAAAAAGAGAAAAAAATTTTTTTTCTTTCGCCACGTATTGGATCAACGTTATAAATAAATAAGTAAATAAATATTCGTCGTCCGTAAATACAATAAATCGATACGTGATACAAATGACGTATCTAAAACTCCGACTTAAAACTGACAATCATGATTCATTCTGATCGTTATATACATAACATGCATACCGATCATTTTATTATTTTTTTTTTCACAAAAATATTTATCAATAATTGATAAAAAAAAAAAAAAAAAAATAGATCGATCTAAGTTTTTCTCTTCTTCTTCTTTTATTTCTTTTCATTCTCCTTGTCACGATCTCGTTTGAAGTTTCCTTCAAGCAAAGGAACAGATTGAAGTTAATATTCGCGATACGGGAAACGGGGGGTGGATGGTGGGTGGACGAGCAGGGAGAGGAAAGTCGTAACGCGGATTGTAGAGAAAGCAGAAAAGGGATTCGCCTAAAGTATAAGTGGCCGTTGTGTGTGCCGTATCACGTTCCACCATCTATTGTACCCATATTTGTTCGATGAATGCGCTTACCACAAAGGGCAAGGAGCGTCGCCCCAATGGGTTGGCATTACGCGAGACCTTTTTCCATTCCGCAAACCGAAGAAAATTCCAGCTCGTTACGAGAAGTCATTCCTCAACTAGATCCGTTCGTTCTTACACTATAACCGGAGCACAAGTCGTTTTTTTTTCGTTTCAAGACGAAGAAGCAGAAGAAAAAGGATGAAGAAGAAGAAAAAAAAGAAGAAGAAAAAATAGCGGCCTCTCTTTCTACCTCTATCTTTCTCTCTCTCTCTCTTCTTTTCTTTCTTTCTTGTTCCTCAATTTTTCGCTTTTTATCTACGAGAGGGAGAGAGAGAAAGATAAAGACAGAGAGAGAGACAAAGAGAGAGGGAGGGAGGGACCAATCGTGCTCGACTTTTCAACACGATTTAAATCTTTTATCTCAGAGTTTTGTGAGATCAAAGTGTTTTGTCAAAAAAAAAAAAGAAAATGGAAGGAGAGGGTGGGTGGAAGTTGTCTATGAGAAGAGAAAAATGGTTTCCTGGATCGATTCGCATAGTTAAAGGAGAAAAACTCAAGATCCAATCTCGAATATTCACATTTGCTATGTCAAATTTTGTTGGAATTATATATATATATATAAAATAAAATAAAATAGAATAAACTAAAAATGAAAATGAAAGAAGGAATCAAAGAATTTTCTTAAGAAACGCTCTTTCTTTTTTGTTGAAGAAAATCATAAAACATAATTATAATACCTAATAATATTTTATCGAATTTAAGGGAAGTGAATTTTTACATCAAAAGAAAAAAAAAGAAGAGGGAATATATCCTCCACGCCCAGAAAAAAATCAAAAGATACAAAAAAAATCAAAAAGATAAAAAAAAAAAGAAAAGAAAAGAAAAGTAAGAGAGAGAGAGAGAGAGAGAGAGAGAGAGAGAGAGAGAGAAAGGCGAAACGGTTTTTTTTTCTTTTTTTTTTACACGTATCGATCCTCGGGGAATAAAGTAAAAAAGAATGTAGAAAAAAGGGGGGGGGTGAAAAAATCTCGTTGGCGGATAGTTGAGAGAAAGACAGAGAGAGAGAGAGAGGGAGACACGCTGGAACTTCGCCGTTCTGAACTGTGCACGCAATTATTCGATGTAGGTACCGAAAATACCGATGGGAGGAATGGGTCATTGATTCCTAAGGGGGCATCGTGCCAAATACTTCCCCCACCTCTCGACTTGGCTACGCCGCCTTACCACTACACGCGACTATCATGACGATCACCACCACCATTACCACACCATCCGCCATCGTCACCACCACCATCACTACTATTTACTACTATTACTGCTACTACTTTTACTTCTACTACTACTTATACTACTACTACTACACCACTACTATACTGCTACTACTTCTACTTATACTACTACTTATACTACTACTACTACTGCTACTACTGCTACTACTGCTACTACTGCTACTACTGCTACTACTGCTACTACTGCTACTACTGCTACTACTGCTACTACTGCTACTACTGCTACTACTACTACTACTACTACTACTACTACTACACTACTACTACTAGTAGTAGGTTATCTTCTCGTTTCCCCTCTCACGCTTCTTCATCTTTTTCTTTTCCTTCGTTCCTTCCCGTCGTTTCTCGTAGCTCGTAGATGATTTTATCGACCGCGTGGGAGACTGGAGCCAAGCCAGAAGAAAAATATAGAGATAGAGATAGATAGAGATAGATAGAGATAGATAGATAGAGAGGAGGCAGAGGGGGAAAGAGTTTGTGGAAAGAAAAGACAAATAAAAAAAAAGAATAAAAAGAATGAAAAAAGAAATAAAACAAAAAAAAAAAGAGGAAGAAAAGAACGGAAGAAAAGGAAAAAAAAGAAAAGGGAAGTGTGCAATGAAGCAGATAGATAAACAGATATTTACTATTATGGGTTTTCCATGGGGGAAAGAGAAGGTGAGGGGGAGAAGTAGAAATAACCTCTCCAAACTTTAAATCCTCCGTTTTTCCACTAAAAGGATCGAGAGCGATAGAGATGAAATTCACTAAATCGAATTCTCCGAAGGCTAAGATACTTGAAAAATTGCTGGATTTCGATCCATAATCGAAATACGTCACGATGCATCTCTCATGGGATATATGTATGTGTATATATACATGTGTATATTCATATATATATACATACATATATATATATATATATATATATATATATATATATATTATTAAAGGAAGGAAGAAACGTGTTTTTATTGAATATCCCCTTTAAATATTTTTCTATTCGTTTGTTTGTTTGTTCGTTTGTTTTAATACGTTCTTAGAATCTTTTGAATACACATCTGTACGATCTCAATTAATTTTATATATTAACTTGACTATTAAATAGCAATTGTTTAATAATAAATAGAATATACGTGTTTACGTATGTATGTCCATATTTTTATATATTACACACATATATATATATACATATAAATAACACTAATATTTATACTATATTAATTTCTCCTCCCCCAAAAAAAAGAAAGGAAAACGTAAATAATATCAAAAATACAAAATGAAAAATTGAGAAATATTATATTAATATAATAATACACGTACACGTGCGCGCAATTATTAAACCTAAAAATAATTAAACAATAATATAATAATATTTTTTACATTTTGAAATCTTTGTATTTTAGAATATTTTCTTTTATTTTTTTTTTTTAATACCTTATTTTGCTATAATACATTATTATTCACCATCGTTTTGTTACCAACATTGTTCATTAGATGCTACACGTATTATTCAATAATAACACACATAAATACATAACATACACACATAAAGACACACATACACATATATCTACGTGTCCGAATCGTTCAACATAGAGTAATAGATTAGCTATTCGTAGTACATCGTACGGTAACTACGTTAAAGAGATCGTGCGAGGAATTATTCGTTCAGGAAGAAAATACACTATGGCTCCGTTCTCTCGCGCCATTCATCACCTGGCACGTTCGTTAATTAAGATATCGCGTTGTATCGCACGTGTCCATCGGCCAATAGGTAAGCAACCACGTAGAAACTAATGTGTAAATGAATGACTTCTAGAGAAATCGAAGGCCCCTCTAATCTCGATGTACCCATGTACCTAATGTTAACTTTCTCGACTGA
>OU426995.1:1417136-1432136 GCA_911387935.1 Dolichovespula saxonica | reverse complement strand
ATATATATTGTGTTGATGTTGATGTGTTAGATAATGCCTCAATTTTCTTTTTGGGGTAAAAAAATAATTATTCTAAACTAAAATATACTCCAAATAAAAATTATTCCAAAATAATCTTATTATTATATTCTTATTATTTAAATTATTATTTATATTATCGATCATTAACCTTTGAAATAACACATACATATATGTACGTACAATAAATACATACGTATTTGTAACTACATCATAAAAAGTTTTCGCCTCTCTCTCTCTCTCTCTCTCTCTCTCTATATATATATATATATATATATATATATATATATATCCCTCCCACCACCAGCTAAAGTATATACTCACGTTGAACTTACGGTAACATTTACCTAATTACTATAGTGAGAAAAGTAGAACGTTAAAACGAGCACGTTTAGAGGAGTATATGATTTTTTTCGCCAAAGAGAGATATGTGGGTTGGGACAGGAGTGGGTCGAGGTAGGAGGAAGGAGACGAAAGGGAATGCAGCGATGGCGGGGAACAGGGTAACGGGGCGGGGCAGGAGGGGGAGAATATGTTGTTGATGTTGGGAAATGGATGAAAAGAGAATAATGACGATATGAGAAGGATGGAATAGAGAAAAGGAATTCGTCCTTGCCAAAATCTTTTTCGTACGAGAAGATACTCAATCTTTCAATACACGTACGAGTCGACAAGACGAGGACGAGGACGACGAGGACGACGAGGACGAGGACGAGGACGAGGACGAGGACGAGAACGAGGACGAGGACGGGGTCGGGGACGAGGATGAGGACGATGTCGATGTCTACGACATCGACGTCGATTCACGAAATTCAATTTGAGAACGACGAATTTCTTTTCTGCAGCGTTAGATGTGCAACCATATATTCCGTAACCCCTCGATCCTCTGTCCCCCTCCCCTTTCTAACCCGTTCCACCTCACCCCTCCCCCGCCCCGCTAGCCAGCAAAATGGCAAACGTCAGAACACGGATAACCGAACTTTAGTCGCTCTTACGGATGACCGTTTTGCGAACTTTTTCCTTTCCTTTTTTTTCTTTTTCTTTTTATTCTTTTTTTCTTCATCTTCTCGTCCCTGGGATAAGAATAACGCGAGATTGCATATGTGTTAAATGTGAGATGTTCTTTTTTCCTTTTCTCTCTCTCTCTCTCTCTCTCTCTCTCTCTGTCACTCTCTTTTTAAATGCCTCTATAAAAGCGAAATGAAATAATTCAATTATGATACCGAGAGGTGTCGCGAAACTTTTTTAACTAGTTCCACTTGAACAATTTCATGGAGCAATTATATATACATATACATATATATATTTATCTATATATTTTGTGTGTACGTGTGCATGTACGTTCACGTTTTACGCGAGAATATAATATTATATCGAAAAAGTTTCGAATCATACGAATCGTGTCACAAAAGGCGGGGGGGGGGGTGGAGGGAAGGAGATCGCATATGTTCTTTTGATAAAATAATATCTCTCTTTGATTTGTTTAAAACGAAACAATTGTCGTAGAAGGAACGAAGAGGAGAAAGGAAATAAAAAAAGAGCGTAAGAGAAGCAAAGTAGCAAAAAAAAAAAAGAAAGAAAGAAAATCCAAAAAGAAAGAAAAGAGAAAGGAAGAGAAAATAAAGTGACCCGATGGAAAGGATTCGTTCTCAAATCGAAACGAATATTAAATTATCGATAAAGTCTCGCCAATTTTGTGGGTAAAAAGGTATTCAATTCGATTTAATATCGTCCCGGAAACCGTAGTCCTCGCATAACGTGTTTCACCTTGAAGAAATTGAAAAGGAAAAAGAGAAAAAAGAAAGGGGAAAGAGAAAAAAGAAGATATACGTATGTGTATTAAAAAAAATATTTAAACAAAAAGGAAAAAAAAGAAAAGAAAAATTTACTATTAAAAAATAATACATCGAGACGCATGAATATTTTTAAACATGTCCATACGCTTTCGATCAATTGGATGTCGATCATTGAATTTCGATCATTGAGAATATCTTGAATGTTTCGTGATAAAACAAAAACGAAAACGGAAACATAAACAAAAATATAAATAAGAACGAAAACGAAAAAAGAAAAAGGAAGAAAGAAAAAAACGGGATAGCCCTTTACATTCGATTATCCGTGTTATGTAGTTCCACCTTCTTTCGATTACACCCTCTCTATCCACCCCCTCCTAGCCACCCTTCATCAACTCTCGGCGAACGCGAGAACAAAAAGCTTTTATATTCACGCTCGACGAGATAGCCTCGAACTCGGGAATATAAAATTCAAAGAGAGGGAGAGAGATAAAGAGCGAGATAGAGGATAGACAGATATATATATACAGAGAGAGAGAGAGAGAGAGAGAGAGAGAGAGAGAGAGAGAGAGAAAGAGAGAAGTATCGAAATTTCCTCAGTGAATTCTATAAAATAAGCGAAAAGAAGTAAAAGAAAAGAAAGAAAAGTAAAATAAAATAAAATAAAAAAAAAAAAATTCAAGAGGGAAGCGCCAAATTCTTGATATCGGCGAACTAAGAATTGCATGCGCAATGCTGTAGATGTTTCAGGATTAAACATAATCTTCGATCGTTGGTAAAAATTGAAAAAAATAATTAAATACGTAAATAAATAAAATAAAATACATATATTAAAATAATTAAAAAGGAATTAGTAATAAATAAATAAATATATATATAAATAAAATAAAAAATATATATATACATGTATAAAATTTAAAAAAATATCAAAAATAAATAAATAAATAAATAAAAAGAAGACAGAAAGAAAAAAAGTAGGAATATGAATAAGAAATTTTTCTTATCGAGTAAATAAAAGTCAGTGTGAATTTGAAATGATGACCATCTCTCTCTCTCTCTCTCTCTCTCTCTCTCTCTCTCTCTTTATCTTTCTCTTTCTCTCTTCATCTCTCATTTTCTCCAGAGCGAAAAGAAAGGGAAATAACGCGAAAGAAAGAAAAAAAGAAAGAATGAAGGAAGGAAGGAAAGAAAGAAAGAGGGAGGAAGAGACAGAGAAAGAGAGAGAGAGAGACGAATGGAGAGATTCTTTGTATTGTATGGAGATGGCTAGGAGGTTCACGAAAGGTGGTCGAGAGGTGGGTTGGAGAGGGTTGAGAAGGTGGATAAGAGAGAGAAGAGTTGGTCTGGAGGGATGGAGAAGGGTGGAAGGGAGGAAACACGACGACGAATAATAATGAGAGATTATGACTCTCTTTTTCTTTCTTGCATCTTCTGACTTTCTCTCTTTCTCTCTCTCTCTCTCTCTCTCTCTCTCTCTTTCGCGTATGCTGAGAGAATGAGAGAAAAAGAGAGACAATGGATTCTTTTTCGTTCGTCCAATTACCGGTGTGCGCCCGTGTGCGCGCGCGCGCGCGCACGCTTACGGGCACTCCAGAAAGATAGATAGATAGTGTGAGAGAGAGAAAGAGAGAAAAAGAGAGAGAGAAAGAGAGAGAAAGAAAGAGAGAGAGAGAGAGAGAGAGAGAGAGAGAGAGGAGCTATAGAAGTCAGTGGGCGCGATCGAGAGACTCTGCAGGAAATGAAGTCCATAGCGCCACTTTGGATATAACAATGCTTTGTACTTTGTTACTCCTCTCGGTCAATGATCGATCCTCGGAATAACTATTGCGCTCTCTCTCTCTCTCTCTATCTCTTTTTTATCTATCTCCATCTTTCTCTAATCGAATATAATTCGAGAGCGCTCGATCTGTATATACTTATGGATAATGATGAAAACGATGATGACAACGACAACGACAACGACGATCGATCGATCGATAATGACGATGACGACGACGACGATGATGATATCTGACAATAAAAGAAATTAGAACACGATAATAACGTCTCATTATTTCTGATTACACTTTTTAAGGATTAATGTATATTAGTATTGGGTAGCGTGCAAATATTTGTACATTTATTTGTTCGTATGTGTTTGTGCGTGTACGTGCATGATACATTAAAAAAAGTTTATTATGAAATTACCATTGATGTCATTGGCTCTTGGAAAATATTGTTCTGTAGGCTTGTATACATATAATATTATCGAGGTTCAACGTTCTATTTATTCGTATCGATTTGTCGAAAGTAATTATGGAACCTTTTTTTTTCTCTTTTTCCTTTCGACCAGGTAGGGCCAGCCGGAGTTGAGTATTTAAGTGCTCGAAAAATCATTTCATTCTTGGCTTTGGATTTTATTATTATTATTATTTTTGATTTTTTTTTTAGACGCCATATCTACTCGAGATCGGCATAGATAATTTCGTTATCGGGGGGATTATTACGGGGGAGAATAATTGTATATTAAAAAATAGATAGATAAATTTTAAGATTCATTATCATTATCATGACTATTATTGTTAACAATCGTACATTTATATATATATACATGAACTGATGTATAAATGTATAAATGTACAATTAAATTATATACATAATTAATAAAATATTAAAAAAAAAAATTTTTTTAACAGCAATATCGACCACATTACCTTTTCCACGAATAGAAATAAAGAAGAAAATTAATATTTACATCAATGCGAGAAAGTTAGAGGCAATTGTACGGAAGCGAAGAGTGATCACGATGACGTTTTCACGAGGAAGGGGGGAATCTCAGGAGGAAAGTTCGAAGAGATAAAGGAAAGGTATTTCAGAGGAGTGCGGGACAGGTTCTCTCTCTCTCTCTCTCTCTCTCTCGGTAGATCACAAGCCCGTCTGGGGGCGGGTCGATTGAATTTTCGTGCGAATTAACGAGACGTCGTCTGGCTCGCTGAGGAAGAACGTTCTCTGTGTGTGTGTGTGTGTGAGAGAGAGAGAGAGAGAGAGAGATAGAGAGAAATGGCATTCTCTGCTCGACTCGGATGAATAATAATGAGTAAGAGAGAGAGAGAGAGAAAGAGAGAGAGAGAGAGAGAGAGAGAGAGAGAGAGATAGGTCTCTCATAGGTCATGGACCGGCGCCTTTTCGTAAAAGGGACGTTAAGGTGCTACCTTAACGATCTTTCGAGCCTTCCCAAGGGGGCCAAAGGCCACGTGGAACGCGGACACGTAAGGTCGACGGAATGCGGCCGTCTCTCTGTTTCTCTCTCTCTCTCTTCTTTCTTTCTTTCTTTCTTTCTCTCTCTCTCTCTCTCTCTCTCTCTCTTTCTCTGTCGCTATCCCTGCCTGTCTCTCTTTCTCTTTTTAAAAGAACGATTCACCTTGGTGAAAGAAATAGAGAGTGAGAGGGAGAGAGAGAGAGGTAGAGAGATAGACCTACTGGTCGAAACAACCACGAAACAGGACTAAACTTGTTCCGACAATTCTTTGCAGTTCGTTTTCGTCCTTCGTACCTTCGTACCGACAAGAAATGGAATTCGCGAAAACTCACTCGTAAATAATCTTTTCTCGATTTCTAACCATAGGAAAAATAATAATTCGATTCGTACGATACGTATCTATATATGTATGTACGTACATATGTATGTAAGTAAAGTAATCGACAACATAATAATCGACAATACGTGAATTATTCACTCACGTTGATCGGACAAGTAAGAAGAATGAATATATATATATATATATATATATATATATATATACTTGGATAAATTTCTTTCGATGATTAAGAATACGAATACGAATACGAATACGAGGCAAGTAAAATGAAGTAAAGTAAAGTAAAGTGAAGTAAAAGTAAAAGTATGGTAGAGACATAAATATGGGTACGTTAGACTATATATCCGTAGAATTCCTTTTCTCTCCCGCTTGCCCCCAACACACCACACCACTCCACTCCACACTACTCTTCCCAACCACCTATCCCTTCCCCCCACTCTATCAATTCACGAGGTGATGCAAAAGTCTGAGAATTTGAGAATGGATAGAGCGTCATGCATTGGGCTCGGAGAAATTGTTCGAACCGTTCGAAGGAGAAAGATTTTAATGTTTTTTTTTCTTTTCTTTTTTGGGAGGTCCTGCGAAAAAGAGACGTGCAAGAGGTGAGAGAGAGAGAGAGAGAGAGAGAGAGAGAGAGAGAGAGAGAGAAGAATCGATTCTCTCATGTCGTACAGGCGTTCGTGTGAGAAACTTTTAATTGCGTTCCACGCGTTGGCGCCTGTGCGAAGGTTCGAACGAGTAGGAGTGGAAGGGTGAAGAGGACGAAAAGGGAGTTAGAAAGAGAGAGAGAGAGAGAGAGAGAGAGAGAGAGAGAGAGAGAGAGAAAGAGAGAGAGAGAGAGAGAGAGAGAGAGAGAGAGAGAGAGGACCGAGACGAGAAGAAGACGATGCTACAAAAAGATGTTAAGAGAGAGAGAGAGAGAGAGGAGAGGGGGGACCAAGACGAGAAGAACATGATGCTACAAAAAGATAGTAAGAGAAAGAGAGAAAGAGAGAGAGAGAGAGAGAGAGAGAGAGAGAGAGAGAGAGAGAGAGAGAGATTGGGAGGAGGGAAAAGGAGTTGGTAGGAATGAGGAGGCAAGCAGACTGGATTTTGCTGTTATATTTCTACGTCTACCAAACAGGGTTGCGTCTCTCGAGGGGGGGAAAGAAAATAGGATCGTTTTGCGGATAGTAATGGCGAGCGGAATGCTGTTCACCGTAAGCAACTTTTCCACGATATCGTACGAATGAGAGCCGAGAAATTTTTAGATTAATAAACTTCTTCTTTCTCATTCTCATTCTCTCTCTCTCTCTCTCTCTCTCTCTCTCTCTCTCTCTCTCTCTATCTATCTCTCTATCTATCTATCTGTCGGACTATCTAGCTCTCTATTTCTCCTTCGAGAACGATAGCTGTAAGAGGATGGAACGAACGAGATTATATTTCTTTCTTTCTTTCTTCTTTTATTTCTTTTTGGTTTTTTTGTTTTCTTTTTCCTTTGTTCTTGGTGTACATATATCGTCATTTTGGTTTCAACGTTGACATTTTTGTTATTAAGTCGTCAAGGATGAAGTTTGGTAGATAAAGAAAAAGCAATTATGCGTCACCAACTACAAATTTCAATCCTCGCCTACCCATCATCACGATACATACGCTCGTATGACAATTCGATCGTTAACATTACCCTTATAAACTTTCATGTGTAACGTTAATTTTATACCTTTTTTCACATTATCAACCGTTACACAACGCGGGGCGGGGAAATTTTTATATAATATATTTGTAATTATTTAATTAGGAATTCTATAGCTAATATGAAATAAGGAACTAATCAAAAGTATGCGTGTGCGTGTGCGGACATGTGTGTACGATCGATGATTTTATTTCAATTAAATTGTAATTGTGCGTCCATTTTTTTCGAAACTTTTTAGGCTCATTTTCTCTCCTTTTTCCTTTTTTAATTAAAAAAATTAAATAGAGAGAAAAAAATTATTTTGAAAAATATCAAGAGTGATCAATCGATGTTTTTTACATTCGTTTATGAACTTTCGGTCCACCCCATAGATCTTGTATAAAAAAGTAAAAAAAAGAAAGAATCGTACTATACATACACTGAATCAAATATCATAATTTTTCTGAAGTTATTTAATAGTCCAACCCGTAGATCGTGCAAACAATTGAACGAACGAACGAACGAACGAACAAACAAACAAACAAACAAAAAGAAAAAGAAGAAAAAGGAAAAAAAGGAACGTTCATATTAAACCGAATATTTGAGAATTATTATATTTGCACTTAAATAACGTTTAATAATACGATACTTTCTTCGTTGATACGATATTTCCTTTTGATGCCGTTCTAATCGATTTTACGAAAAAAAAGAAGGGAAGGAAAAAAATGATGCATAAATAAATAAAAAATAAATAAATAAAAAAGAAGAAGAAGAAGAAATAATAATAAATCGGAATAGATAAATTAATGAATGGTAATTAATTGACTCGTTCATATTAATTTGAATTTTACTTTTTACCACGATCGAATTCCACTACTAGGAATTTTAATGATCACATACACGCGCGCAGATATACGCGCACATACACGCACGCACATACACACGCATATATACTTTTTGCAACGTTAGGATATACGCGCGTGAGAAAATACAAAGGGATGCTTGTACGAACAATCGATATAAGACGTTCGTTTATGTTACGTAACGATGCGAATCCATCGATCGGGTGGCAAAGGCAGAAAAAGGGCTAAAAAGAAAAAGAAAAAAGAGGAAAGAAAGAAAGAGAAAAAGAAGGAGAAAAAAGGGGAAGAAAGAGAAGAAGAAAAAGCAAAAAGGGGAGGGGGTTGAAAGAGAGAGAGAAAGAAAAAATAGAAAAAAGAGGGAAGAAGATGAAGGATCGTTGGCAAAAAAAAGAAAAGGAAAAAAGCGGTCTTTCTATTCAAAGGAACGAGAGAGCGTTCGATGGATTTCTAAAAAGCACGCCACGTTCGACAACGCGCGATAGCCAATTTCGAGTAAAAGTCGAGCTAATATCGAGTACGAGCTCTTTATTTCTTTCTTTCTTGTTTTCTTGCATTTTTGCTTTCTTGCTTTCTCGCTTTTTTCTTTCTTCTTTTTTATTTTTTTTTCTTTACTTCTTTTTTTCTCTTCTTTCCCCCATTCTTCCTTTCTTTCTTTCTATCTCTCTCGAGCAAAGATTGGAGATACCTAAAATGCGACGTAAAAAAGAAAAAGAAAAAGAAAAAATGAAAAG
Source organism: Dolichovespula saxonica (assembly GCA_911387935.1). NCBI lineage: Eukaryota > Metazoa > Arthropoda > Insecta > Hymenoptera > Vespidae > Dolichovespula > Dolichovespula saxonica. Next base: position 1,423,502 of record OU426995.1, on the reverse strand, counting down.
AAAAGAAAAAAGAAAGAAAGGAAAACAGAAAAGACTTGGAACAGCCCCTTTTGAAACATTATGAAAGTAACTATTTTCAATGCTCGTAAATAATTAAAAGGTCCAAGGCAAACCTTAATCAGTATTTAATGAAAGGAGACCCTGTACACCGGACGCATGAATAGAAAAATAATTTTTCGTAACGGAGACGATTAGAAGTTAAATTATTAAAAAGGAAATATTTCCTTTTCGTTTTTATTCCTTTCTTTATTTTTTTTTAATCTTCTTAATTTCTTTATTTTTTATTTATTTATTTTTTTTAATCTTCTTAATTTCTTTATTTTTTATTTATTTTTTTTTTTAATTCTCAGACCACGCGAAGACGATCGAAATTTTAAAAAGAAGAAAACACATAAGGGAGGAAAAGATTCTATGAAAAGATCACGATCGATTTCTAGGACAACAGAGATTGGAAGATGAAAAGGAGATTAGAATAAGAAATAAAAAAAAAATGATAAGAAAAGGAGATTTAAAAAAAGGATCGATCGATCAGTTTCGATCGGTACGCGTTCAGGGATTGAAGGACGACAACGAAGATTAATATAAAAATCAAAGAATTCTTTTTTCGATTTGTATATAACGAGAGCGATTGAAGGACGAAAACGATTAAAAAAGGAAAAAAAAATTAAATAAACAAATTAAATTAAAAAAAAAAAAAATAAACAATCAATCACTGTCGCAGAGTCGATCTGCGATGTACACGATAGAGATTAGAGAATGAATACGATAAAGAAGATATATAAAAAAAAATAAATAAATAAAGAGAGAAAGAAATTAATAAATAAACAAACAAACAATCAAATAAATACCTTCGACGTATACTCGACGGTGATTAGACCAAAACAAAACAAAAATTAACAAAAAGAAAGAAAAAAGAAAATGGACGAAGGATGAAATAAAAAAAAGAAAAAGAAATATATATATATATATCTTGAAAGAATTGGTTTAAACGTTACCGTGTCCTGTCCCGTAGTAGCACATACATAGGTGTAATAGAGACACGGGATACTTATCGGGGGGAGAAGAGGAGGAGGGAGGCCCTGCCTGCGGAATTCTAATCGCAAGAGGTGCATCGGCCACTAACCGAACGAGTTCTTAAGCGTGAAACGCCGCCGGCCGGCCGGCTCGTAAACGTGGCCGGTTGGCCGGTCTCGCGTTGCGTTCATGCCATTGCCGGCGGCCCGTCTTCTTAGTACCGACGAAAATGCTAATCCGTCGTTAGTTTCGCTCGGCGAAGCGTGTAAACTGTCCAAGGTACGCGTCGTTCTCCATCCGCAGGCAAACAGTCAAAGCCGGATGACGTTTAGAATGTTATTGGGGATTTGGTTCTATGTATAGCCGGACTTTAGAATCGAATCAAATCCCTTCTCTCAGTCTTTCTCTCTCTCGCTCTCTCTCTCTCTCTCTCTCTCTCTCTCTCTCTCTCTCTCTCTCTCTCTCTCTCATCCTAAATAAGTGAGTGGATTAGATGTAATCCCGAAAAATATATACGCGACGAACCCAAAACAGCTCGTCGAAAAAAATGCCGAGTGCCGAATGACGAGGAACGAAATATTTCTAGCCGATTAGAAATTTATCTATTAGAAATTTAGTTTGCAAATATTTTTTTGTTTTTCTTTTTTTTTTCTTTTTTTGAAAGGGTACGGTTAAGTCCTTCTCTTTCCTTCTTTCGTCGAATGAAAATTGAATTACGAATTAGCAAAGAAATGCTTCTAGGCGATTAGAAATTTATCTCTTAGAAATCTAGTTTACAATTTTTTTTTGTTTTTGGAAAGGGTAGGGTTAACTCCTTTTCTTTTTCTTCTCTTTAGTCGAAATGAAACCTAATGACGAACAACGAAATGTTTTTAGGCGATTAGAAATTTTACCTATTAAAAATTAAGTTTGCAAATTTTGTTTTGTTTTTCTTTTTTTTTTTTGAAAGGGTGGGGTTAACTCCTTTTTTTTCTTCTTTCGTCGAAAAAAAACCGAATGATGAACAACGAAATGTTTTTAAACGATTAGGAATTTATCTACTAAAAATTTAGTTTATTATTTGTTTTTTGTTTTTTTGGAAAGAGTAGAGTTCTCCCTTTTTTTCTTTCGTCGAAAGAAAACCGAATGACGAATGGGCAACGAAATATTTCTAGGCGATTAGAAGTATCAATTAGAAATTTAGTCAACTTATTTTTTCGCGCAGAGAGGAAGGGCGTGGGCTTTTGAAAAGTGTTTTATTATTATTAGTATTATTATTGATATTATTATTAGTCACGACACTGGCATTCGTTGCATTTTTTAATTTTGTATTCATTAGTCAATTTAAATGAGTACTCTTAAAGACGGAAATCAAAAGTTTTATCAAAGGCGGATCAAACGAGTTTCGAGGCTTATCTTTTCGGACTAACTTTTTTCTCTCGATCTCTCTCTCTCTCTCTCTTTCTCTAGTTAATTGACAAACAAACAAACGAACGAAAAAAATAATAAATAAAAAAAAAAAAAATAAAGAGAAGAAAAGAAAAGAAATATCAAATACGAATAATTAAATTTACCCGGCTCGCAAAAAGAAAAGAAAGAAAAGAAAAAAAAAGAAAAACAAAACGAAGTAAGAAGAAGAAAAAGAAGACAGAAATAACAAAGAAAAAAAGGAAGAAAAAGTTTCATTATTTGATTAAAAAGAAATTGAAAAGCATCCGCTTACCTATCTACCAATCGCCTTCCCTCCTTTCGCCTTTCGCCCGCACCCCCTTCCTCCGTCCATCGGACGACAAAACCGTTTGCCAAATGTCAACGAATATTACGCGTATTATAATTAATTCGAATTTAATATTATCAAAGATTATAATCAAAGCGTATAAATTCTCCATCGTTCTTCTTCTTCATTTATAATATACAAAGTGTTCCAGCTAAAGGAGGTCACCTAAATATTTTCTTTGTTTTTTATGATACTTTGGTTTAAAAAGAAGTATATTATGAATAGTTTATATATATATATATAGTTTATATATATATATATATATATATATATATATATATATATATATAATAGTATAATGTTATGGATGTTATAGGCGACCTCTTTTAGCTGAAACACCCTGTATATATATATATATATATATATATATATATATATATATATATATATCTTCTTTTCTTTTTCTTCTTCCTTTCACTTCAAAAATAACTATTATAATAGATCGTAATATATTTGTTTATTTCTCTCTCTCTCTCTCACACACACACACACTCTCTCCCTACCTCTCTTCCCCCTCTCTGTTTTTGTAATGCAGGTTTTCGCATACACCCCCTGAGTACTGCTTATCGTTCATCTTTAACCGCGTGCAAAATCCGAAACTGCCTCGCCCACGCGATCACACGTCACGAGAAAGTAAACCCTGAACTACCCTAAGCGTACTATCCCACCACGAGAGTAAAACCACCCCCTTTCGAACTCTAGCTCTTCCTGCCTTCTTGCCTTCCTTCTTTCCTTCTTTCCTTCTTTCCTCCTTTCTCTCTCTCTCTCTCTCTCTCTCTATTTACCCCCTTAATTCCAATTTCTTCTTTATCTACTCTTCGTTAACTCAAGGCTCGATTTCTCGAGCAGCTTTTAACTTATCCAGTATACTATTACCACTATACTACATACCTTTATATTATATACTTTAGCATATACTATCGCGTTAACACGTTGTTACGCGATAATGAATATCGCGCGTGTCTAGCCAACGGCAGAACTACCACCACCACCACCACCACCATCACCACTTGCGATCACGATCCATTTCTCTTCGGCTGAAGCTAAATTTCGTTGGACGATTGTTGTTTAAGGTTTCTAGGATAATAAGAGAAGGGTTGGTTGAGAAGGGGGGTAGGTAGGTAAGTGATTGGTATATCGAACTGTGATCTCGTTTTCCACTATTCCTGTTTTACCCTTTCTCTCTCTCTCTTTCTCTCTCTCTCTCTTTCTTTCTCTCTCTCTTATCGGTATAGTAATTGGGACGAGCACTTAACTCGTCTCTCTGTCTATTTATGTGTGCGTGCGTGCGTGCGTGCGTGTGTATGTGTGCATGTGTGTGTGTGTGTGAGAGAAAGAGAGAGAGAAAGGGAAAAAGTGAGAGGTTGGAAAATTGTCATTAAAAAGAACGCAAACCCGATTATCTCTAGTAGACGATAATCGATTCGAGAGATGAAAATTATCTTCTTTTTATGCTACTAATGGATGCTTTCGGTTCGAAAAGAGTTAGAGAGAAAGAGAGAGAGAGAGAGAGAGAGAGAGAGAGGAAGAGCGATTGAGAAACAGCACCATCGGAAATCGAAATTCATTAATGACGAAAAAAAGAGAAGAAACGAAAAAAAAAAAAAAATAAGAAAAAAGAAAGAGACAGGGGAAAAAAGGAAAAGAAAAAAACTTCGAGAAGTACGCATAATTTACCCTGTCGATTGCGTTTCGACACGCATATCAGTAGATACGATTTTAATGATCGTTCTCGAAAAGATTTCTATGACGTGCAATAATAAAACAGAGAGGGTGGGTGGGGGAGGGGGGGGGGGGGAACGAGAATAAATAAAAGAAAAGAAGTAGAAAGGATAGCAAAGCAAAAGATAGCAAAATGAAGAGAGGGTAAGGGTAGATAGAAAAAAATAACAAGAACAAAAAATAAAAAATAAAAGAAAGGAAGAAAAGAGAAATTGATTTATAGCCTTAGAAATTCTTTCGTACGTATACGATCGCCTACGTACGTACGTACATACACACATATATACACGTATATGTGCGTACATATTTAACCAATCGATGTCGTGAGGTAGAAGGGATAGTATTATAGTATTAGTGATTATAGTATTGGTATTGATATTAGTAGTAGACGTAGTAGTAGTAGTAGTAGTAGACGTAGTAGTAGTAGTAGTAGAGGAGGAAGAAGAAGTCGCATTCGTTATTGCCGGATTCCGGCGATATCTAAAATCGTATTAGAGAGATCCCCCTATGTCGTAAATATTCGCCAAAAGAACGTTGTCGGAAGAAGTATCGAGAGAGAGAGAGAGAGAAAGAGAGAGAGCAGATTTTTTTTCTTCTTCGTCTCTCCCTCTTTCTCTCTTTCTCTGTGCACGTACAGGACAGCCTCCTTCGCACGGTTTCTCTCTCTCTCTCTCTCTCTCTCTCTTGGAAACTCGCGAGCTATGCTTGTCGCGAGGGAACGACGAAATTTATGAATATTTTGTATAATACGTATGGAGGAAAGAGAGAGAGAGAGAGAGAGAGAGAGAGAGAGAGACTCGATAGAGGATCTTACGTTCCCAAGAGAGAAAGAGAGAGAGAGAGAGAAAGAGACAAAGAGATAAAGCGAGGGAGAAGGAGATGGACAAATAGATAGAGATAAACAGAGAAATAGAGAGAGAGAGAGAGAGAGAGAAAGAGAGAGAGAGATAAAGTAAGATGAGAGAAAGAAAGGGAGAGAGAGAGAGATAAATAGATAAAGTAAGAGGATGAGAGAAAGAAAGATAGAGAGAGAGAGAGAGAAAGAGAGAGAGAGAGAGAGATAAAGAGATAAAGTAAGAGGAAGAGAGAAAGAAAGAGGAGAGAGTGGAAGAGATGCATAGATAGAGAAAGACAGAAAGATAGAGAGAAAAAGAAAGAGAGAAGGAAAAAGAGAGAGAGAGAAAGAGAGAGAGAGAGAGAGAGAGAGAGAGAGAGAATAGGCTCAAAGCTAATATCAATAACAATGAGAACAAATTATACTGCGCTGAGCATTTTCTCTCTCTTTCTCTATTTCTCTCTTTCTTTCTTTCCTCTTGTAGTTCCCAGCAGGTAAAAACTTTCGAATAAGAATAAGAGAAATAGAGAAAGGAGAGTCCCGGAGTCGTACAAAAGAATCGAATGGAATTCGGTAGGACGATGGCAGCTCTCGAGAAATCGTCTGGAATCATTCGTTGGTTCGAGTTTTCGTCTCGAACAGAGAAACTCCTGCAAAACTCGTCCAGGCCGAATTTCGTTCCGTTTCGTTTCGTTTCCTCTCTCTCTCTCTCTCTCTCTCTCTCTCTCTCTCTCTCTCTCTCTCTCTCTCTCTCTCTGTGTGTGTGTTTCGATCCATCGATGCGAAAAAAGTTTTTCTTAACGAGCGATTAGACAGAAATCGTTCGCTCGTACTCGACAAAACCCAAGGAGTAATCGCGAATCAATTCGACGAGGGATAAAATCCATCGTCCGTTTCCATCGTATAAAATTCGCTTATACCGGGTATACGACGGTATACGAATCGTCGTTATAAGTGTATAATGTTTTTCAATCGAACGCTCTTTCGTCAATTGAAAAACTACGATACACGATGTATGAGATATATATAAACGGTATGT
>OU426995.1:1399636-1412136 GCA_911387935.1 Dolichovespula saxonica | reverse complement strand
TATATATATATATATATATATATAATTATAATATATATAAAGATATTTCTAAAATATTTATAGATATTAGATATTTTAAAAAGATATTTCTATATATATACGAATGGGTCTGTAAAAGTTCTCGTGTGTTAAAAATTTTTCAACGATTTTAAAGATCAACGCAAGCTTACAGAATATATTATAGTTTAGCAATATAGAAAAATAGAAAAAGAACACACACACAACACAAATTAGCCTAATAAAAATTTGGAGAAAGATTACCTAATCGTCTTTTTAAAAGTCGTTCGCGATAAAAAAAATTTTTTTTCGCCCACCCGGGAACTTTTTGGACTACCCCAACATATATATATATATATATATATATATATATATATATATATATACTCGACGTTCGAATATCCTCCCCTATTTATCCGTAGATCCATACCAACGAATAACTACTACTCTTATCGAACAGGAGATGAACCGATAAACAGAATGCAAATCCCGTTTGGGTATTCGAATAAATCAATTCGGAAATCTAATCCGTGGTAAAACAGAGTGACGAACGTAAACCTGCTCTCGTAGAAACCACACAGGCGAATTATAACGCACGGTCGAAATCAATATGGCCGGCTAGACGAAGGGAGAGGAGAGGGTTGAAGTGCCGCGACCGGGGGATGGCACTGGTGGTGGCAAGGGTGGAAAAAGGGGTTTGGTAGTTATGCGCCTCAACCCTCCTCCCTCCTCCTCCCCTGGACTGTTTTAGTCGTGATTAGGCAAAACAAATGAAATTGGTTTAACGTTACGCAGATTTATCGGATTCGATGGTCCACCATTTCCAATTTGTGTCGTCGTCCGAAAGAGAAAACTTTATTTATACAAAATTTATTCGTGTACATATATATATATTTATTTATTTATTAGTATTTATTATTTATTATTCTCATATATATATATATATATATATATATATATATATATAGGATAATGTCTATGTATGTATATAACTAAATATGCTCGTATATTTAATATTCAAATTCTGTATATAATACGACGATTATGATTAAATAACGAAAATAGTTTTAGACATTAGTTTTCGAGTAGATCACGTTCGCTGCCTTCGATTATCGTAAAATAGTTATCGATTAATAATAATAGCGATTAAAAATCATTAATGTCGTTATTGCGTTTCTCTAATGTGAAATTAACTTAATGATAATCGTTTTGAAACCCTCGATAAAATGAACATGTACGCATGCATGCATGCATTCATACATGAAGGCGCGTTATTCGAAACAAATAATAAACATTTCTAAAACACGATTTCCCAATTTTATCTTTTTGTTTTTTTAATTTACCCTCATATTCGTAACTTTCAATATAAATATAATAAATGATTATTCCGATCGATCGAAATAAAATTCGTCTTGTAAAACTAACGATAATATACGAGACTAATTAAAAATCTAATATAGAATTTTATTTGGCTAATTTGTGAGCGCGCGCGCGTGTGTGTGTATGTTCTGTTTTTTTCTTTTCATATTGTAAAACTGTAATCTGTAAGCTAACACTGATCTTTAAAATTGTTTAGAAATTTTTGACGAATTTAAGAACTTTTATGAGTTCATTATACGGGTCCATATATATATATATATATATATATATATATATATACACAGGGTGCCTCGGCTAAAGGAGGCCGCAATATAAAAAAAAAATACATGCTTATTGTGTAAAAGATACAGATGACCTTAAAAAAATTCATAAATAATGACCTAAAAAAAATTTTTTTTTCCATAACATATCTCTTTTTAAACCATTCGAAGTATACCATAAAAGTTTGTCGCATCGTAAAAAACAAAAAAAATATTTAGGCGGCCTCCTTTAGCTGAGAAACCCTGTATATACATATGTATAATATTATCATACATAATATTATACACATATATATATATATATATATATATATATATATATATATATTATAATATTATATATATTATCTATAATAGTATCTTATATAATATTATACATGTGTGTGTGTATATATATATATATATATACGCATATATATTAGTGTGTCCCCTAAGTTTCTTCCGCGGCATGCTATGGATGACTATGAAAAAAAAAATGAAGAAACTTACGGGACACCGTAATATATCATAGAATGATAGGATATATATAAATAAAAAAAAAGAAAAGCAAAATTATTAAAATTACAATTTATTTACCTCATGACGTTCGTGCAAAATCCGCTGCAAGGTCTCGTCGTAGCACCAATCCCGTTGCAACGTGGACAATAGGTCATCCTAAGTAGGGCGTTGTAGCATGATTCTTGTTGGGGACTGGTGCCAGAAAATAATACGCTGTCGGTTCTATCCAATACGGTCTTGCCCAACGTCAATGCCTGGATAAGAACCCTGGTTGCCTCGAGGCTCTTACCTACGATCCTTGAAATTTCCTTCGGCACGTCGCCGAACGGTTGTACCTCGTCGATCGTCTCGTATAGGCAAGATTTAAATTTATCCGTGAAATCGTCTTTTCCCGGATTAATGGCGTGATGATATGCAACCGGGAACAATCTCGAGAAAAATTCGAGAAATCGTTCGTGAAGTAGCTCGCGTGTCAATGGCTGTTGCAAACTGTCGGGCGTGTTACTGGGTGACACGTAGTCGATCATAGCTTGGTAGAGTGCTCTGATCGATGGTTTACTCTGAGACGCCATAGATCGGTATACTTGATCGAAGAGGGTCAGGGTCTTGTTCTCCGACTGCTTCGCCAATGTCGTTACGGTTTCTGTAAACAAAACGAGAAAAAAAAAGAAGTGGGACGTTACGGTTTTTCCTAAGTAGACCTTTTTTTTCTTTCTTTTCTTCCCTTCTGTTTTCTTTCTTTCTTTTTGCTGTTGCTTTTTTTTTCTTTACTTTCGAGGATAGGACTCTTGGAAAGAGATAGATGGTTTATTTGATATCACTTTCCTTTTTTTTATATATAAGGGACGAAAGCATCGTATAACATAATCAAATATTTTTGTCAATCTTTATATATGTTGTATATATTTGATATAATGATACAATATTATTATTTTTTAATTATACTCAATTGTATTGCATTAATGTAATAAATATGCATTTAATGTAAGTGTATACATATATACACATATATACTTATATATGTACATTATATATACGTATGCATGTATGTATGTATATATATATATATATATATATATATATATATGTATGTGTGTGTTTGAAAATCAAAGAGCGTCGATATAAAAAGTCGATATATTCCCGATGATAGACCGGACGGCGACACGGTCAATGCACTTATCGAAGCATTATAACGGAAAAGAAAGGCAAATATTAACTCGTAAAGGAAGGGAAAAAAAGAAAGAAGAGAAAGAAAGCAAAGGAGGGAGAATAAGAGAATGAGAGAGAGAGAGAGAGAGAGAGAGAGAACGAGAGAGGAAGGAAGGAAGAAAGAAAGGAAAGAGGTAAGAGGAGAAACGATGTACTCTAACGATAGTTTCTGTGTAAACTAGGGAGGAGACCGGTACCCATAACCTTCTCTGACGATGACTAAGAACAAATTGCCGGAGTAAGGAGGAGACTGAGTGGCGTTACCCTTCTCCTCCTCTTCTTCTTTTTTTTCTTTCTCTCACTCTCCCGATCGATTCTACAGGCACGAAATACCTCATCGTAAGAGAGAAAGAGTAAGATTCATATGTATATATGTATATGTATGTATGAATATGTATGTATGTATATATGTAAAGAATGGTAAGGGGATAGAAGAAGAGAAAGAGAGAGGGAGAGAGAGAGTGAGAGAGAGAGAGTGAGAGTGAGTGAGAGTGAGATAACGTGAAGGTTGTATTCGCCATCTTTCTTCATTTCAATACTTCAAATGGTATCCTTTTCTAGACTGTCTGCCTCCCGGCATATACATATACATATACATGTACATATATGTACATACATACATACATATAGTACATATAGTGTGATTTGTGCGTGTGTGTATATATATATATATATATATATATATATATATATATGTATCTTATGTTCGGTCCATTCCGCGATACGCAGCCTCTGCATTCCTCCTGTCGTCGGTCATTTTATTTTAGCGCCACCGTGTGGGAAGAGAGAAAAGGGAGAAGGTAGAAGGTAGAAGGGAACAGTCACCTTTCTCTTTTTCTTTCTCTTTCTCTCTCTCTCTCTCTCTCTCTCTCTCTCTCTCTCTCTCTCTCTCTCTCTCTCTCTCTCTCTCTGACATTCTCCCGTTCCTTTCTTCCTTGCCGGTTTCTACTCCCAAGTTAAATTTCCCCGAGTCATCCTGTGAGCTGATTTCTTTCCATCCTCTCGCCATCATCCACCCACAACCCACGCCTCTCTTCCCCATCTCCTACAACCCCTACAACCCCCACACACCCCTCCTGCCACTACTATCCCTCTCACGCCAGAGCGCTTACCTCGTCCCTATCTTAAATTCCGAGAATAAAGTCGTTTCGTTTAACGAGTCTCATCAAAAAAGTAGTGGAGTACTTTTATATTCCACTTCGATATGCATACACATACATACATACATATTCCGTATCGGTAATTTTTCGAACGCTTCGATGAATGAAAATAGATGAAAAAGGAGGAAGGAGAAAGAATGAATGAATGAAAGAAAAAAAAGAAGAAAAAGAGGAAAAAAAAAAGGAGAAAGAAGCAGGGAAAGAAAATTTTGTTCAAAAAAAATTTCGTAAGGATTAAAATATATATCGTATGATATATCGTTTTCGAAAGAATACGTCAGAAAGATAAAGTTATCGCGACTTTTCAATTGACGAGGGAATCGAGAGCGAGGAGGAAACAAACAAACGAAACAAAGAAAAAAGAAAAAGAAAAGAAAAGAATAGAGATGCAGAAGAAATAGTAAAAGAAAAAAAGAAAAAGTATAAAAGAAAGAAAGAAAGAAAGAAAGAAAGAAAGAAACAGTTCCAGAAAGAGCGTAAGAATAGAACTTCCGCATTAGCTCGATTATTTATATCCACATTCTCGATCTAGTTTCTTAATTCCTCTGGAAAGATACAGAGAAAGAGAGAGAAGAGAGAGAGAGAGAGAGAGAGAGAGAGAGAGAGAGAGAGAAAGAAAGAGAGAGGAGAAAGAAGAGAGAAAGAGAGAGTGGAGAGAGAAGAGAGAGAGAGAAAGAGAGGGGAGAAAAACTATGTAATAGATTCCATTCCCCCTTTCTCTCTCTTTCTCTCTCTCTCTTCTCTCTCTTCTCTCTTTCTCTCTTTCTCAGCCACTCCCCCTTCCAACTCTATACTCGTTCCTCCAGAATAACATCGATTTAAAACTTTAGTCGTAGCCTGGTTATTATCTTTGCTACCGAATTACATTCTATCTTTATGCTCCTATTATCTTTTCTTAAGATTATCTGATCGTTACGCAACTTTACAATTTCTATTCCAGAATTCACTTCAATTTATACACGTATATATATGTACATATATATGTTTATATATATACGATATATAAATGAAATATTTTAGATTTATCAAATAAATAATGACATAGCAATTGTCAATATCACGATAATTTGTATGTTAATAAATTTAATATCAACAATTGGTGATATTTTTATTCTGTATATTTGTATTCGAAAATTTAATTATAAAACTTAACCAAGATAATACCGTAATACTCCAAATTTTTTATTCGGTATATTTGCATTCGAAAATAGTTTAATTGTTATACTTAACCAAGACAATACAATAATACTCCAAATGCAATGCTATTGTATATTAATAGTTGCACACACTAGTCGGAAACCGATCCAATGCCATTGTATATTGTACATTACTTCGTTGTTTATTTACGTATTAAATATTACGAAATATACGATATTACGAATTACGGCATTGTTTTTGTCGGTCAATGCAATATGTCTATGTGAAATATAGAGCGTGATATATATTATAGGTCATCAAGGGTGAAATTTGTAGAGAGGGCAAAAAAAAGGTAATTAGGTTTTCTTTTTTCTCGGATTTCTTTTTCCCCAACCTAATATATATATAACCTATTTTTAAAAATATTTTCCTCTCTTTCACACACATATGCACTTTCTCTTTCTCTTTCTCTTTCTCTTTCTCTTACCGTCTCATTTTAATTTTCAATTTCAATTCTTCGTCGAATTTGAGACACGCAAGAGCAAGTTCGAACGATGCTAAACATCGATAGTTGTCGAAAAAAAGGAGGAGAGAAGAAAAAAAGATAAAGAAAAGAAAAAAGAAAAAAAGAAAGAGAGAGAGAGAGAGAGAGAGAAAACAGAGAAAAAAGAAGAAATGAATAAAGAGAGATGAAAATAAAAAAAGGTGCATCCTTCGTACCTTCAGGAAGTATGGGGAGGACGAAGAAGAAGAAGAACAAGAACAAGAACAAGAAGAAGGTTGAAGAGGTGGTTGAGGAGGAGAAGGAGAGAAATTGGAGGAGAAGTAGAAGGAGAAAAAGGAGGAGGAAGAGGAGGAGGTTGAAGAGTTAGTTGAGGAGAGGAAGGAGTTGGTGAAGAAGGAATTGAAGGAGAAGGAGTTGGACGAGAAGGAGTTGGAGGAGAAGGAGGAGGAGGAGGAGGAGGAGGTGAGGTTGTGCAAAAGGCACGTGGGAACTCTCCCATGTAACGTCGCCGATGCCAGTGGCGAAGCCGGTCCAAAGACCTTGATACGAACCAAACGAATCTCGGACGAATTCAAAACTACAACACCGACCCCACTTTCCACCGTACATGGCAACTTGCCGACATTCACTATATGTATATATATATATATATATATATATATATATATATATATATATATATATATATATGATTATCCTTCTCTGTCTCTCTCACTCTCGTGAAAGAGCACGCGTAGCGTAGGGTACCTAACTATACCTTTGGAGAAGAGGACATCGAAGGTGGCCACGAATGATAAATAATTGAGGGAAAGAAGACGAATGGAAAATACCGATCGTACCGATCATGGCGAATCCATAGTCAAAGGGTCATTATGTATTCGACATGGTTAAAAGAAAGAAAGAAAGAAAAATGAAAAGAAAGAAAAGAAAAGAAGAAAAGGAAACGAAATAAAATTAAAAAAAAAAAAAAAAAAGAATTAGAACATGCAATTTTGAAATACCGATTCTTCCGACCGCGCGCAAGTACGGGTGTAATTTATTTTTCGGAAAGAAAGAAGGATGGATGGATGGAGGGGAGAGAGAGAGAGAGAAAGAGAGAAAGGTAGAAAAAATACAGAAAAAAATAAGAAATGGACCGTACACGAATTTTGGAATACCCAGAAATGGACTGCAATATCGTGCGATGTAATTTATTTCTTAAGAAGGAAGGAAATGAAGAGAGAAGGAAAAATATTAAATAAAAATACAAAAAATAAATAAACAAGAAAAAACAAAGAAAAGAGAGAGAATGAAAAAAAAAAAAGAAATTTAGAAGGAAAATCGGTCTATATAACTTTTAAATCTACATCGAACATTGGATTATCCAATAAATATAATCATTTTCTCCTTCCCCATCCTTTTCTTCATTCTCTTCTCTTTTAGACGCTCAAGTCGTTTTCTCTTTATTTTTTTTCCTTTTTTTTCTTTATGGAACATACATTAGAAAATACCATCACGGAGGGCAAATAAAAAACTACGAAAAAGAAATAAAAATGTTTGATCATATTGAATGAACGATACCGAACGAATATTATCCCGTGTCTTGTTGCTCGAGACTAATCACTGTACGTACGGAATGTATGTATGTACGTACGTACGTACATATATAAATAATTAAATAATTAAATAATGTTGAAAGTAAATTACAATCTGTAGTTTGTACAATGCTCGTGTGTATATAGTACATATAGTCAGCTTATCTCGAAATTTACTGCCCCGGTATTCTTAGGAAAGTCAAAAGGAACCCAAAAAATATTAGGTGAAGGTGTGAAAACTAAAAAGGGAAAGGGCAGGTGCAACGGATAGATAAAAGCAGGTACCACTAAACGAATCTCTTGTATTTCGGTATACATATATATACATATATATACATATATATACATATCTTTATCTCTATCTCTTTCTCTATCTTTATATATCGAGGACGTTCTACTGCCTCTCGAGGATCTCTTGTTCGTACTTAATTATAGATATGTTCGAAAAGTAAGAAAGAAAGAGAGTGTGTGTGTGTGTGAGAGAGAGAGAGAGAGAGAGAGAGAGGGAGAAGAAACACTTAAAGAGAGTTCAACACAACAAGGTCGGTCTCTTCCGATTCGGTTTCAAGTGTTTCCAAAGTGCATCGAACGCGTGCACTTCCTTCGATAAGATAGAATAATTACGGTAGGAGAAAAGGGCGTAAGGGGTTCCACTTTAAATTTTAAATTGATAACAACGTCGTCAAAAAGTATAAAACACCTTTTTAACCTTGCACTTTCCATAGCTACGTCATTGCCACGACAGGATCTCGTTCAATTATTTATATACGTGTGAGCCGATAAACGATGATAGGAATTTTTTTATTTTTATATACATGGTCGGGTCAAAAGTTCCCAAGTGGAATGATCTCCCGGTCGAAGAAGAAGTACATAGATCGATTTTTTTCTAAATAATTCGATTACTCATTTCCCAGACTCTTTAAATCTATCTGTGTGTGTATATATATATACATATATATTTGTTTTTTTTAATTAATTAATTAATTATTTAATTAATCGATTTGTTAAGTAACAAGGAAAGTTCGTGCTTCTCTGAGAAAAGGATGAAAATTTTGGGGGGAAAAGAAAAAATGCTTCGACGAAGAAGAAGAAAGAAAGAAAAAAAAAGAAGATGAAAAAGAGAGAGTAATTTATTAAAAAAAAAAAAAAAAGAATCGCCTAAATACACTTTCGTCCCACCTTGAAAGAATTTTTCAATTGATACGAACCTGTATTAAAAAAATTTCGACATTACTTATTGGCCAATCAAGTAATAAACCATGTCCCGTTCCAGTTCTCGCTAAATATAGATACTCGTTCGTACATACATACGTACATATGTACGTTTTTTATTGACCTTATTTGCACAATAAAAAAGAAAGTCGAGCGATAAAATGATCGACTTACTTACATATTGTCAACTCGGAATTCTTTTTTTCTTTTCTTTTCTTTTCTTTTATTTTATTTTCTTTCATCTTTTTTTTTTTAATCTCGTTTCGGTGGTATAAATCACAGTAAAGGTGAAAGCTACCAGGTAGTGCAATGGACAAAAATGAGTTTGATAGTTTTCCATTCTTTTTGCGCACAAAAAAAATAGAAAAAAAATGAACGACGAGAGAGAGAGAGAGAGAGAGAGAGAGAGAGAGAGAGAGAGAGAGAGAGAGAGATAGGTACTATACAATTTCAACGGTAATTGAAATTTATTTATCAATAGATAATATCATATAACATGCAACTCGTACATACATATATGTTTACTTTTGTAAATCAATATTTAACATATGCAGATACGCACGGACAAACACTCCGTATGTTCTCGCGTTTCTGTTATATTTTTTATTATTTTTTGATCATTTATTTTTCTTTTTGTTTTTGTTTTTTGTCAATTACTTTTCCGATTACAGAGGGTAATTTCTCTTTAGAAAATAAATATTTCCCTACGACGAGATACATAAATTTCACGTGGCGTGGAACTGAAGATATTATTTGCGCATCTCTTTTTCTTTCCTTTCTAACTGTTTTTATTTTTTGTTTCTTATCTTTTTTCTTTTTTTCTTATTTTAATGTAACTCACAACGACACGCAAGTCATATGTAATAATTAAAATTCAATTAAAATCAGAATTAGTATGGACTCGTATCGTGTAATTAGTAACATACGAAAAAAGAAACAAAGAAGGAAGAAAAGAAATGAAAAGAAAAGGGAAAGGGAAAAAGAAAAAGAAGAAGAAAAAATAGACATAATTACGTGGTATTGTGTAATCTAATTTCCACTCCCCCAATAACTCCCCCGACGCCCCGACGCCCCTCTTCACCCATAAGATCCTCTCTCACGTGAAGGAACGATTAGAGGAACGCATGGTAAACGACATAGAACCGTTCGTTCCGCGCGGAGACACGGAACAAATCGCGTCTCGTTAAAACCAGCGGTAGGGATAAACTAATCTGTGTGGAATCTGGACGATTCGTCGTCGTCGTCGTCGTCGTTCTCGTCCTCGTCGTGCTTCGTCGACGTCCTCTAATAAATTGATGCGAGAATTGAAGGGAACGAAGAAGAAGAAGAAGAAAAAGAAGAGAACTAATTCTAAATAATTATAAAATAATAATAATAACGATATTAAAAATATTAAATAATCAAAAAAAAAAAACAAAAATTAAATAGAAGATATTAAAACAATGAAAATATTAAATGATGAAAATATTAAATAGGAAATAAAAATATTAAATATGAAAATATTTAATAGGAGATATAAGTATTAAATAAAAAACAAAAAAAAATATTAGATAATAAAAATATTAAGTAAAAAATAAAGATATTACACGATATAAATATTAAATAAAAAATCAAATATTAAATAATAAAAATATTAAGCAAAAAATAAAGATATTACACGATATGAATATTAAATAAAAAAATCAAATATTAAATAATAAAATTATTAAACAAAAAATTATAATATTGCACGATATGAATATTAAATAAAAAATTAAATATTAAATAACAAATATTATATATATGTATATATATATATGATGTAATATATATATATGTATATATTATATATATGTATATATATATATATATATATATATATATATATATATATATATAAAATGATTCATAAATGAATGTCAATACTTTGGTGCTTAAATTGATCCTATAAAATAAATCAAAAATTTTATAAATAAATTTTTATAAATATGTTCTATTATCCTATATATCTTACAATTAATTTTTGAATTATGTATATATATACTGTGTTATAAACAATTTAGAAAATACATACTATTATGACATCAAGGATGAAATTTGTAGTTAATAATGCCTAATTGCCTTTTTTCTACAAATTTCATCCTTGACGATCTAATATATATATATATATATATATATATATATATATATATATATATATATATTGAATTTAAATTTACAGTACATTAAATTGAATACAAATAAATAAATAAATAAATAAAAAATAAATATATATATAGATGGATATGTATATGTATATATAATAATTTGAAATTATATTTTTAGGGTACGAGAAGGGAAAAGACAGAAAAGAGAAGAAAAAAAGAGAGAGGGGCGGGTAAGGGGTTGGTACGAAAAGAGATATCAATGGACGGAGTTAGCGTGGGCTCGCCGCCCACTAAAAGTATAAACACTCGGTCACGGAGGAAGTGCGTTTTCCGCGGCTATCGAAAATAGAAGCGACTAGCTCGAGAGATCTAGGCACCAGGTTGCCGAGGCAACGACACGTGCTAACATGACTATCTATCTCTATCTCCATCTATCTCTATTTCTCTCTCTCTCTCTCTCTCTCTCTCTTTCTTTCTCTCATTCCACATATTATCCTATATCCCTAAAACACACTTTCTTCGGTTCTTTAATATTATCCATAGATATGTCACGTCCATTGATTTTAAGTTCTAATAAACTTTTGTTTTATTACTAAAGAACTAACCCACCCACCTCTCTCTCTTTCTCTCTCTCTCTCTCTCTCTCTCTCTCTCTCTCTCTCTATCTATCTATCTATCTATCTATCTATCTATCTCTTGTTTTCCTGAAATTACCGTTGCATCGTCAAACATAGACAAGATTGTACCTACTGATTTACGTACGTACGTACGTACGTACGTACATATACGGATAGATAATATGTACACACACATAGGCATACATATATGGATAAGTACGTACATATATATAGTACATCCGTGTAGTATGTACGCTCGAGCGTAAAGTCGTGCCACGCGAAATTCGCAAAGAGAAACGCGATATAACAAGAGAGTAGAGAGGATGTGTGAGGGCGGGAGGGAGAGGGAGTTTATACGTGAATACGCGCCCTCTCTACGAGTCTTCTTGATCTTCCTCTCTCTCTGTCTCTTTTTGCCCTTGGGTTGAGTTCAACCTTCTCCTCCTCCTCCTCCTCTTTCTCCTCTTCTTCCTCTTCATCCTCCTCTTCATCCTCATCTTCCTTCCTCTTCCTCCTCTTTCTCCTCCTCAGCTTTGTGTGTTGCAAGGGAGCGTCTTTATATTCAGGCATGTGCGAGAAAGGGATGGGTGGCTTTATCGAATAGCAAACTCTACCGCCCTCCGTGAAAATCCGAAAATCTTATATATCCTCACCGTACATCACCCATTTTCTCTCTCTTTCTCTCTCTCTCTCCCTCTTTCTCTCTCTGATTCTTCTTTCTCTTTCTCTCTTCGTCACTCTTAATTTCTTTGCCACTCTTCATTTCTCTCCTTTTCACCCTTTCTTTTTCTCTCTTTGTCACTCTCTTTCTTACTGAATCTCTCT
>OU426995.1:1394636-1397136 GCA_911387935.1 Dolichovespula saxonica | reverse complement strand
ATAAAATTGCAATAAAAATTCTAACGTGATTAACGATTATGCTAAAATCCTTCCTCTTCTTCTTCTTCTTCTTCTTCTTCCTGTCTTTTTTTTTTTGTTTCTCCTTATCTTCAAACCAATCGATGATCATCTACTACTACTTATCATTAAATCCAACAAATCGTACAAAAATCGTATAATAATAAACGAAAAAGAAAAAGAAATTTTACGAGAAGAAATTACTACTTCTCGTATAAAATGACTCTTGAATATTTGCTTGCGGTGGTGCGAACTTCAAGGAACGGAAATAAGGAAATAAATTTGCGAAGTGCAAAGGGCGGGCGGGTGAATGGAAGGCGAGATGAGGGGCGAGGTCGCCAAGGACGAGGGAGATATTATCGAACGGTGGACAAGCGAACGAATTTAAAGGGACATGTTTTTTAAGAGGTAAAGAAAAACTCGCGAGGCGAGAACACGTCTCTCCTTCCATCTATGTACAACACACACGCGCGCGCGCGTGCGCACGTATGTATGTATGTATGTATGTATGTATATACAAAGGGGGGATAGGTCTATATAATACCTAAGAGATTATAGGGTTCTCTTTTAGAAAGCCATAGGTCAGGTCTATAAAGTCGCTACTTAATGATGTCCTATCGTATCGTAAGGTATCGCTTTAATGGCAGCTTTAACGGTACTGTAATTACAGCGTAAAGTGACTTCTCGTGAAGTAAGTAGGTTGAAAGGTAGAAAAAAAAAGAGAAAGAGAAAGAGAAAGAGAAAGGGAAAGGGAGGGAGGCATCTATCGAAAAACTCTCTCTCTCTCTCTCTCTCTCTCTCTCTCTCTCGCTCTCTCTCTCTCTCTCTCCCCCTCTTTCTAAAGATACTTATCATCATTTTGGGTGAAGACAGAATCGTTGAAACCAAGAAAGATTTCAATAGATACTTTTCTTTTTGTCTACTCTGTCTTTTACATTTTTTTATTTCTCTCCTTCTTTCTCTTTCTCTTTTTCTCTCTCTCTCTTTTTTGTTCCTTCTTTCTTTCATCTTTCTTTTTTTTTTCTTTTATTTTTTTTTTTAAGAGGACACAACGGAGGCCGCGTGGATCATTAGAGATAAGAGTGGACTATTGTCCGCGTACAAACGTGACTCGTATGAGATATAGGATAAGAAAGATCGAACAAAAGGAAGAGAGAGAGAGAGAGAGAGAGAGAGAGAGAGAGAGAAGAGTAAGAGGAAAGTAAGAAGCTGCAAAGCTGCTTCTTCTTCTTCATTCTCCTCCTCCTTCCCCTTCACCTCCTTCACCTCCTTCACCTCCTCCTCTTCATCTTCATCCATTCCCATCATCCCCTTCCTCTCCCTATTAACAATTCCCTAAAGCCCCCCCCCATCCCGTCGCCCTGCAACTGCAATTAATGGCTCTCGGCGTTGTTAATCGTCACGTGCAATTTAATGTCCCGAGAATTTAAGCTACCACTTAAATGCATTCGTACCTTTGAAAACGCAAGGAAAAGAGAAAGAAAGAGAGAAAGAGAGAGGGAGAGAATACGGATAAGATTGTGTTTTGTGTAAAAATAACAACGCAAAATAATTGTACGTAACGATCATTCGTTCTTCTGTTGTTATGTGAACGATCCCTGGGTATATTTATTTTCTATCGATAATATTTTTTTTGTTTTTTTTTTCTTTTTTGTTATTCGACAACATCGAATTTATAATAAATTGGATCGCATAAGTCATCGATATAATAAAATAAGAAATAGAAAGTAATTGAATTTCGAAAGAAACTATTTGATGAGAAAAAAAATAAAAAAAATAAATAAATTAATAAATAAATAAATCGTTTGACGATAAATTGAAATTATCCTTTTCTCCTTTTTTTCATCATTGTTAATCATTTGGTTTAGTATATGTTAATTGGAAAAACCAAAAAGTAGAAAGAAGGAAAACTGAAAAGAAAATGTTTTTTAATAATAAATAAATAAATGAATGAATGAATAATTAAATAAATAAAAAAATAAATAAATATATACATATACGTATAATCAAGTAAATAAAAAAAGAAATAAATGAGCAAATGAATGAATGAATAAATAAATGAACGAGAAAGAAAAAAAATTCAATATAAAAAAAAATAAAAAAGAAAATAAAACGGAAAAGAAAAAAGAAAAGAGAAAATCCCTTCGATAATCCTGACAAGTTATCTTTTCTTCGAGCTTAGTAACCTGTCGCTGGACTTTCTCTCTCTCTCTCTCTCTCTCTCTCTCTCTCTCTTTCTCTCTTTCTTTCTCTTTCTTTTTCTTTCTCTCTGTCTCGTCAGCACAGGTGATTTGAATCGCACCTGCTTCGATTATCGATCGAGAGCGATGTATCAATTCGTTCCGCGTAATAGACAATGGCCGCGGGAACGCGATACCCACGATGAATCATAGTTAAAAGTCGTCCCACGATTTTCACGCCCATGCGTTCTGCATTTGTACCTCGCGTTGTTAAATAATATCGTCGATCAAACTTCTCCCCC
>OU426995.1:1374636-1389636 GCA_911387935.1 Dolichovespula saxonica | reverse complement strand
AGAAAGAGAAAGACGAAAGAACAAATTCGATATAACCCATATTCAAGATTGAACGTACGAACACTTACAAATTCGACGAAAAAGCGTATGAATTTATTTACACACCACACACACACACACACAACCCGCGCACACTCATACACACACTCACACATGCACGTGTATGTACACATATATCGAGAGAGAGAATCCTCGTACGAGAGGTATCGATAAGCGTAGAAGAGAGATGATAAGAGAGAAAGAGACGAGAGACCTTGGAGTAGAAGAGGAGAAGGTGAGTGAGAGTGGGGTGAGAGTGGTTACGGTGTATAGAGGGTTGGGTGGTTGTGAGGGTCATTGGGAGGGTGGGAGGATGGAAGGTAGAGAGAGATCGAGATTTCTCGGTCTCTCTGGTTCTCCCAAGTCCATGTCGGCGTTTCGTTCCGGATTCCATGTCTTCCACTTGAACCAAGCAATGTCAGACTTCCTCTCTCTCTCTCTCTCTCTGACCTCCGCCTTCGCTTCTCCCTATATTGGACCACACGATCAAATCGTGTCCCACCATCTAGACATAAAAGGTGCCTGCTTTTGTCGTCAGATGGTCGGTCGGTTGGTCGATCATTCCTATGTAATAACCCTCGAGGGTGTTTTCGCGAGGGTGTATCACGCGAGACGTTGGTAACCTTCGCGATACGTACCCCGGACGATTCTTTTCGACCGTAAATCATTTATCATTTTTTGTTTTTATTTCGTTTCATCTCTTTTTGTTCATCTTTCATTCCTTTATTTTTTTTTTTCAATCCTTCTCCGACCTCTAAGTTGTTATTTATGAATCATTACCGATCACAAGTAGTGGGGATATTTTTTTTTTCTTTTCTTTTTTATAATTTTATATATTATTTTAAATATCTCGATTTAAATGTAAACGGACTTAGATTACTTTCGTAATAGACGGCTCTCTCTCTCACACACACACACACACACGTATGTATCGATGACAGTCATTATTAATAATCAGCCGTATATATCCGTACATAAAGTCATTTCAGTTAACATCCAAATCCATTAAATTTGTTGAATTGTAAAATTCGCGTGTATTCGTAAGAAAAAAAGTGCTGGTACAGGCGAATTCCTAGGCGTGACGTCGTAACTCGATACGAAAGTGGACGACGACGACGGCGACGAGCGTACCTCCCCTCGTCCGTTCTCGGCTGCTAATATAACGCGAGATAAAACTCTCGTGGAATCTCGGAAAGTCGAGGAGAATAATCTTCTCGGAGTTTTTGCCGGTCGGAAATTGCGAGAAACGTTAACTCGATATTATTACACTGCCCCCCTCCTCTTCGTGTCCTTTATGCCAACGTTGAAAAATATTTCGTACGTACGAACAATACTACTCCTTCACTATTTCACCGTTTCACCATTTCTCCATTTCACTCTCTCTCTCTCTCTCTCTCTCTCTCCCTCTCTTCTATTTTTTGTTCTTCAAATTTTATTAATTTCGATCCCCCGATACTCCTCCATATGCTATCCCACTCTTGCGATATATAATATTCTTTCGTTCCAATATCGATTTAGCCAAGTAAGTGATATCGACATTTTTAGTACAATATAAAAATGGAGGTGGTGGGAGCGGACGGTGGGGCGGGAGAGGCCAAAGGTCAGACAAAATCTTCCTAAATGGAGATCGCGAAAGTATACGGATGATTTTTTACAAAATCAAGTACTCTTTTTATCGATAATTTTTATTATAATTTTCTTCTTTCTTTTTTTTTTTTTGTTTTAAATCGCACAAACATCCCCCGTAGCTCTAAAAGGAAAGAAACATAATTTTCGTATTTCGAAGGACAATATAGATGGTAGAAAAGAGTGTATTAGGTTGGCAAGAATGAAATTTGCAGTTGCTAATATACTTTGCCTTTTTTTTTCTTTTCTACAAATTTCATCCTCGACGAGTCGATGTTAGGCCAAATTGACATCCGGAGGAAGAGTGATCGAATTTTTGTTTTCTCTTGCTCTTTTTATTTATTTATTTGTTTTTTTTTTTTTTTTTTTTGAAATCACCCAAATCTCTCTTTCGCCAATCCATTTTAAAGAACTCACGATCTCCGTCATGTATTAAAAATTCCGACATTACATATCGGTCAATCCAATAATAGCTCTGTCCCGTTCCGATTCTCCCGTTAAATATAGATGGTTCGTTCGTGCATACTTCTTTTATTTTTATTAACCTTATTTACACGATAAAAAAGAAACAAATCGCCCTAAAACGATCGACACCCTTTTTCTTTTTTCTTTCTTTCAATCGTCAATTCGGTTCTATTTCTTAATGTCTTTTTTCTCTTTTTTCTTTAAATCGTGTCAATATTTAACGCGATAAAAGCATCCTAAGTGCTAAAGGAAAAATTAAGTTTGCAGGTTCCACATCTTCTCAAAAGAAAAAAAAGAAAAAAAAAGAGAGAAAAAAGTTAATATGTAATATTTATTTTTAGAAATGATTAGACCATATTCGTCAGTCAATAATATTCTATTACGTACAACTCCTTCATATATTTACTTTGTGAATCACGTACGCATATAACACATGGCAATAGCATATGAAAAATCTCTTTGGTATCTATTTACCGTTTAATGTGATTTTTCTTTTTCTCTTTTTCTTATAATAATAATAATAATAATAATAATAATAATTATTATTATTATTATTATTATTATTATTATTATTATTATATTTTTCTAATAATGAAGAGATAATTTTCCTTCTAAAAAATGTATATATATATTTTTTTTCTAAAAAGTAAAAAAAATCATGGAGTATCGGAGGTTGAAAGACCGAGTTTAAAAGAGGTGGAGTTATTTAAATGAATCGATTACGATTTCATTTTTTTACGGTCAAATGATCTCGTTAAGAACGTTAATGACTACTTCAATTTCTCTCTCTCTCTCGCGCGCTCTCTCACTTTCTTTGAAAAATTATTTTTCCTTTTTTGTTTTCAATGTTTCACTCAATGAGAAAAGTCGAGTAATCGTTAAACGATATATATATATCAACGATTTTTTCAAAACGAGATTGTGTTCAAAGAGATCACGATGATTGTATATCGAACCTCTCTCTCTCTCTCTCTCTCTCTCTCTCTCTCTTTCTCTCTCTCTCTCTCTCTCTCTCTCTCTCTCTCTCTCTCTCTCTCTCTCTCTCTCTCTCTCTCACTCACACACACATACATGCCAAGAAGCTACATTTTCCAATATCTTTTTCATTTATAATTTCACCGATCACATACAAACGAAATAGTAGTATCTACTTTGAAGACAGAAAAGAAATAAGAAAAAGAAAGGAAGGAAGATTAAGAAGTAAGAGAGGGACTTTATAGGAAATAATAATAATGGGAGTTACTGATGAGGGAGAATCTTAGTAAATTTCACATTTTCTATTTAAGATAAATGAACTGTGTACCCATAAGAATGGAGGAGGATAAGGTGTTATAGTTCAGATCCATTTTGAAACGCGCCCGACCTTCCTTACTCGATTTATTTTACCTAAGGTGATATGCCGCATGAATACCTGCTATTCGATAAGCCTTCCTGTTTGCCTTCCTACTATACTATAGTACCTATCATGTAATCGCTTGGACTAAGGTATTGTTCGAATTTACGAGCTTATATACATATTACACATGCCACGTAATACAACAAGGAAACTTGCACCCTTTCATAATATATGTGTGTGTGCGCGCGTGCGTATGTGTTGCTCCTTTATACATTTTTATTATATTTATTATTATCCATTTAGTAAAACGGTTTGATAGATTTTGATGGGAAATTTGTAACGTTATGTTTTTAACACCCGATATATACGTAGTATCTTATACATAGAACATGCAAGCGTTGAGACTGTTTAAAGTACATAAAAATTTACTCCCCGATTATCGTACTCTCTACCGTAACGCCAACGAAATTAAAACGCAAGATCGTTATTTAAATTCTAATCTCTGTCCCTCCCCCACCACCACAATTCGAATTGTATTGTCATCGAATAAAATCACAAGAAATATCTGAAAAGATATTAATTATTATAAAATATATGAAAATTATTTTTGTATAATTCGACGGAAATTGAGCTGGATTTTTACTTTTATTTCTTTTATCTTTATTTTTCATTTCAACGCGGTCTAGCTGAACGCTATCGACTTGAAAAAAAAAAGAAAGGAGAAAATACAAAATAAGAATATCTAAATTCTAATCGCTCTCTATTCGTAGAATTCAAATTACTATCGTATTCGAACGTATACAGAGTTCGAAAATCGTAATCGATATTAAACTAGAGTTTGCTATTATATTATCATTCGCGAACGATTTGCTCGTGAAAGAAGACATAAAAAAAAAAATAAAAAAAAAAAAGAAAGGAAGGAAGGAATAGTGAAAAAATTAATTTTCGAAATTTCATCAAACACTTTTCGAGCTTTGACATTAACGATCCGAATTATTCATTGATCTCTCACCACGAAGCGATTTAATTGGGTAATGGTCGTTCATGAAACAATAACCACCACCACACATGTATGTATATATATATATATATATATATATATATATATATATATATATATGTATGTATAACACGAAACCTAGGTTCTTGCTTAACACTCGAGGAATTTGGGTTCGACAATTTTCAAACGTAATAGTGAGGATTAATGTAACGACCACTTTGGTTTATCGGTTATATTATACTGTTATATATCATGCAAATGTTCTCCTCCCTCCTCCCTTCTCCCACCTCCTCTTTCAACTACATACCCAATCGTTTATTCGACGATTCGACGGAATTATAATCCTAAGACGTATGTACGTACGTACAATACTTATTACACATGTGGATCGATGAATCGATAAAAGAGAAAATAAAATAAAAAAGAAATAAATAAATAGATCATCGTCATAGATCGGACATTATTTATATACTATAATATATATAAAAATCATCGTCTGAGCTGCATCGAAGAAATATTATCTAATGCATCTTTAAATAAATGATCATAATGACATATGGTTTATGGTTATGAAAATTATATAATTAAAATTTAATAAGACAATATCGTTATTATTATTATTATTATTATTATTATTATTATTATTATCATCATTTTTATTATTATTATTATTTGATTCAAAATATTGGTAAATATTTATCTTCAAGAAAAAATAAATAAATAAATAAATAAATAACAGAGATAAAATAGGTAAATAACTATTGGAGCTTTCTGCAAGATCGAGATATCGATCGTTGCAAGTAACAGATATATCGAATTTAATGGATTAAGTGTTGTAAGCAAGTTTTAGCATAAATCTTTAGCCTTGATATTACTTTTTTATATATTATTATTAATTACTTTTATTACAATTATACATATATATATATATATATATATATATATGTGTGTGTGTAATAGTTAAATGAATTAATGAATAAATGAGCACATTATCATAATATCGTATATATAAAGAATTATCATTTAATTAAAATTATTTTAAATTATAGATTGTGCAAACCAAGCGACTGACATAACCAACGAGATCATTAACGAAAATATGATCATTTATTCGAATGAAACTATATAAATACATATCTGCATACACACACATAAACACAAACATACATACATACATACATACATACATACATACATATACATATATATAAAATCAAAGAAAATGAAGTAGCATCTAGGATAGAAAGGCACGCGCAAGCTCGACGAAACTCGTCTGGTGAATGCAAACGGCAACAATAATAGCAACGCTCTCCCGCTGGGAGGAACCAAGAGAGTGCACTTAGAATCGCAGCGGTCGTACTCGAATGTTTTAACAACCCCACGTGCGAAAATGTAGACTCTTAGAGAAAAAGAGAGAGAAAGAGAGGGAGAGAGAGAGAGAGAGTGTGTGTATGTTTGTCTATATATGTGCAAATACTAAATAGAAAGAGAGAGCGAAAGAGAGAGTAAGAGAGAGAGAGAGAGAGAGAGAGAGAGACGAAGACCATGGCCCTCGCAAACTCTCGAGTCTCCTCCTCTTTTTCCCCCCTCTTTAGTTGAGGCAGTTTAAACTTTTGCCGGGCGATCGCTTACGCGAGTCTTTCTTAACGACGCTTACGTAACGTTACAACGCATGTAGACAACGCAGACTGAATTTAAAGATGTTAAAGGCGTGTGTGTTTTACTTTACAATATGTACCCGCCGTATGTACGTACATATACATATATACATCATTCATACATACATACGTACGTACGTAAGTACGTACCGTACGAACGTATACATATACAATGTACGTACGTATGTATGTATGTATGTATGTATGTACATATGTATGTATGTTGGTACTTACATGAACTCACACTTACAAAACACGTTAAAGCAAGAGTTCGACTCCGTTCGCGACATTTGCAAGACGACGTTTCCACATTGCGTTGGATGATGAGTCATGCGATCTGTCTCTCTTGCTCTCTCTTGCTCTCTCTCTCTCTCTCTCTCTCTCTCTCTCTCTCTCTCTCTCTCTCTCTCTCTCTCTCTCTCTCTCTCTCTCTCTCTCTCTCTCTCTCTCTCTCTCTCTCTAAGCGAGTTAGCATTCCCGTTTCTGATTAGAGCCATGATAGGACTAACCGACAAGTAGGAACAAAGTTATAATAGAATCGTGGAATCTGACGTTCCTGGAGAATTAACGTTTAGAATTAACGTTTAACAAGATTAAACACATACGTATATACGTACGTATTTCTCTATGATTTCTAATTTTAAAATTGTTAAATTGTGTTTATCGGTCGTTCGTGTTGTTCCGTAATAATCGATCGATATGCTCGAGAAACATATAGTTTATGTAAACGGATAACGTTAATTCAAGCGTACAAACACATACGTTTCTATAATAGTTATGATCTACGGGAGTCATGAAGTTTTTGGATTTAACGTTTTGTAATTAACGTTTGATACAAATATCATTTCATATGAACGTAAGTATATGTCGTTTAAAATTATTAACTGATAATTTATTCATTAATAAATAATAAATTATTTATCTTTTGTATATAAGCGTGTACGTGTGTATGCGTGTGTGTGAATCTTTCGATTGAAATAAAATAATACAAAATATATACACATAATATGTCGACTTTTTTAATTTCTTGATAAATCTTTCATACAGAATTTTGTACTCTCCATCAAAGCTTTTTCGTTTACAACCTACACTAATTACATAATCATTACAACTGTTACACAAAGACACACACACATACCGATTTGTGTCTCGCTTAAAACATTAACGAATAATTCATTCATTCATAAATATATGTAATAAATTATTTATCTCGTTTGTTGTCTTCGTATGTGAGGGCATTCGAATAAAAATTAAATCATAAAAAATACGTACACGTAATATACCAAAGGTAAGCTTGTTGACTATTTCTTGATAAAGTTTCATTCAGAATTTCAATGATTCTCATACGTACTCGTTAACGTTCCATATTAAATTACATGATCGTTGATCATTATAAACGATATTTAACATATTTATTCCACGAAATCAAATAAATAAAATATAAGCGTGAGAGATAGATAGTGAGCCAAAGAGAAAAAGAGAGAGAGAGAGAGAGAGAGAGAAATATGATTAATGAAATAAAATTGGGTAACATTTGAACGTTTAATGAAGAGCTAATAATAAATTCATTAATATAATAAATTATTTATTTTGTATATGTATGCGTTTACTCATGTTATTGTGATAGTGAAAGAGAAAAAGAAAAAGAGAGACATATAAGATCACCCCACCCCAGCCCATCCCACATTGAAATAAAATAATAAAAATATATACGCGTAATATATCGTAACGTAAACGAACAAATCCATTGATAAAATTTCATTCATTCAGAATTTCAGTGCTTCTCAAACGCTACTTCGTTTACAATTTAAACTGAACCGCATAATCATTGATGTATAATCATTAATAATCATTAATCATTATAAATAATATTGTTACATTAATTAGATGAAATCAGATAAATAAAATGTAAACGAGAAAGACAAAGAGAGATAGAGATAGGGATAGGGATAGAGAGAGAGAGAGAGAGAGAGAGAGAGAGAGAGAGAGAATGACAGAGAAATATGATTAATTGGATGAAATTGGGCGGCACTTGTGACGAGCTAATGGAGAGGTTTTCTCTCTCCCTCTCTCTCCCTCTCTTGCTCTCTCTCGTTGAGTTCGGTGCATACGCGTCGTAGATCAATGCAGCTGCACTCGTCCACGTCCGTTCGCGACTCGACGCGCGGCTTGCGACCTGTCGATCGCACCTGGTGCCCCACGCTTACAAATACACGTCTAGAGAGAGTCGAAGACTTCCCATGTATGTACGTACGTACGTACATACGTACATATATACCCAGTACGCGTCTACTACGTACGTACACATATATACGGCCTAACTTACACAAGCGATACGGACGTACATATATAGATATGTACGTACAACGTAATTTTAGCTTCTATGTTTGATGTCTAGGTTTAACAAGCACCGGCACCAGCAACAATAACAACAGCAATAACAAAAGTAAAAAATAAAAGCAATAGCAACAGCAACAGCAACAGGAATGGCAACAGCAACAGCTTTGTCGTTTGTCCTTTCACTCTTTTCATCGGAAAGAGGATCGAACAGAGAGAGAGAGAGAGAGAGAGAGAGAGAGAGAGAGAGGGAGAAAGAAAGAAAGAGAAAGAGAGAGAGTAGCAAGGGTAGACTGCTGGAGGAGGGTGTAGGAGGGGCTGAGGAGAAGGGGGAGGACCGTTCAGTTCGCTTTCTCGCGGCCGTATAAGGTTGCGAGCATGCAACGACTCTCTCTCTCACACACACACACTCTCTCTCTCTCTCTCTCTCTCTCTCTCTCTCTCTCTCTCTTTCTCTCGGTCCTCTCTCGAAAGTGCAGCTTGCACGAAAGCTGATTCGGTCTCTCCTCCTCCTCCTCTTTCTCCTCTTTCTCCTTTTCCTCCTTCGTCATCTTTCTCTCTCTTTCATCTATCTACCTATCTATCTATCTGTCTGTCTGTCTGTATGTCTATCTCTTTCTTTCTCTCTCTTTCTCTCGCAATTTTCTTTTTCTCTTTTTCTCACGAATGCAATCGACGATTGAAATCGTAATTACGAAAGTCCACGAAAAGGTGACCGTCCCGCCGTTTAAATATCTTCAGCATGTATGAATGTGTACGCATGCGTGTATTTGTGAACTAAACGCGTGCGTGTATGTATGAACGTGTATGCACACGTGTATTTGTGAACGTGTATACATCCATGTATTTTATGAACGTGTATGCACGCATGTATTTTATGAACGCGTATGCACGCGTGTACTTTATGAACGTGTATGCACGCGTGTATTTTATGAACGTGTATGCACGCGTGTATTTTATGAACGTATATGCATGGGTATATGCGTGTACGTATGTAGGTATATCATGTACGTACATTATGTACGTACGTACATAACTATTGCATGCGTGTGCGTGGACATTGGTCAATATTTTTTTTCCTTTTTTCTTTTTTTTTACGATAATCGACGTCTACGACCCTGTCTGGAATACCTGTTAGAGTTTCTCGTTTTTCTTTTCCTCTTGATTTTTCTTTTCTTTTCTTTTCTAAACATTTTATCGATAATGCATTTAAGCGCGTTATACGAATAACGTTTGAGATATATCACATTCTATTCGCATATCTTACACGAGTTTTACGGTTGTGTTATATATGTAAGTTATGTGAAGATATATATGTATGTATGCATCATAGGTATTTACATGTCTATCCATATACTCGGTGGCTCGGATAATATTTGAAATAATGTGCTTTTTTTCTTTTCTTTTTTTTTTTTGTTATGTAATTTGACGAGGAACGATTTCAAACAAATCGTTGAAATTTTTCTTTTTTCTTTTCGTTTATTTGTTTCGAAGAAAATCGTTTTTACTATTACGATCGGCATGACGAACCCTGAGTAATTCTCCCGTGTGTACGTTCGTGTCCGTCCGTATACGTGCACCCGTGTAGAAAATAAAGCAGGAAAGGTCTCGGTGCTCTTAGGGTCTTCTATTCTTACTCGACGAATGTGCGAACGCGTGCGACAAACTTCGCCAAGATTAGAAGCAACTACTCACTTTTATTTCGTTACTCACATTTCTAACTCTAACTCTAGCTCTAACTCTCTCTCTCTCTCTCTCTCTCTCTCTCTCTCTCTCTCTCTCTCTCTCTCTCTGTTTATTTCTTTTTTCTCTCTTCTTTTTTCTTTCTTTTTTTCCTCTTTCTTTTTCTATTTAATTAAAACCTTATATTTGATCGTTCGACAATAATATAGAAGCTGTCGAAGTTATTCTTATTAGAAATTTAATTGCTCGTACGATATGTGCGGGTATAAAAAAAAAAAAAAAAAAAAAAAAACAAAAGAAAAAAATTCCTCGGACGAGCCAAAAGTTCCTTGGACAATTTTTAAAAACCTACACTAACACTTTGCCCGGAACATTTTTTTCTTACTGGGCACGTCATGTTCGCAAGCATTGTATAATTTCACGAAGTGGACCTGTGTTTATTGCGCAATCCGAACATGAAAGAAGAGGAAGGAAGAAGAAAAAGAAAAGGAGGAAACGAATCGGCCTTAAAAATATCTTCGGAGAAACGGCGTAATTGATTTTTTTTTTAAATCGCTCAGGAATTTTTGGCTCGACCTGCGTATCCTCTTCTTATTTTTTTTTCTTCTTTTTCTGTTATATATATATATATATATATATATATATATATATATATATTTTTTTTTTTTTTTTCTTCGATTCGTTTCA
Source organism: Dolichovespula saxonica (assembly GCA_911387935.1). Classification (NCBI taxonomy): domain Eukaryota; kingdom Metazoa; phylum Arthropoda; class Insecta; order Hymenoptera; family Vespidae; genus Dolichovespula; species Dolichovespula saxonica. Next base: position 1,378,805 of record OU426995.1, on the reverse strand, counting down.
CCATCTTACTATATATATTTATTACTCCATATATTTATTACATATACGCGTACTCTTCATCGTTTCATTTCTCTCTCTCTCTCTCTTTCTCTCTCTCTCTCTTTTCTTTATACTTCTCTAACCATTTTTTTTTCATTTTTCATTTCTTTGTAACCTCCGTGTCGCGAATTTTCCACGTTCGTTAATCCCTCGTAGGTTTCTCCTATGTGATCAACATTTTTCGAGTATTTTACTCTCTCTCTCTCTCTCTCTCCCTCTCTTTCTCTCTCTTTCTATCTCATACGTTAATCCCAGAAGTTCGCAAAATCTTTTCCCGTTCGTTTACCGTATTCGTAGGCAGTGGAGCCCTGTGTCTGTACAATATTCCAAGCACGAATTTAAAAGCTCCCTCGCACGTTACCCGTTCTCTCTTTTCATTCGTTTCATTACCATGTTCTGTTTTATCCCCGTATCTCCCTCTCCCACCTTCCAACTCTCTCTCTCTCCCTCACTCTCACTCTCACTCTCACTCCATCTCTCTTTCTTTCTTTCTCCCTCGTATACACACACACACACACACACACACACACACACACACACACACACACACACACACACACACACACACACACACACATATACATACGTTACCTACGTTTCCTAGTCCGGCTTTTTTTTCCTTTTTCCTCTATTTTTTCCTTATATATATATATATATATATATATATATATATATATATATATATATATATATATATATATATATATATATATATACACAAATTCAAGCAATATACCAACGCACATTGCTGAGCTAGAAAATACTACAAAATCTACTGGTCGCGAGAGTTTAAGGATTTTCTCGGCTAGACTGGTAACCAACGAGAGATCGTAGAGAAGCTTTAGACAAAGACCAAGAAAAAGAAAGAGAGAGAGAGAGAGAGAGAGAGAGAGAGAGAGAGAAAACGAGAGAGAAAGAACGAGAATAAAAAATACTGAGAATAGTAAAAGAAAAGAAAGGAGAAAGAAAAAAAGAGATAACAACGAGAAGGGATCGAAAGTAGGAAAAGGGACGAAAACTTTAGAGAAAACTTTTCGAGAGAAAAAAAAACAAAAGCTTTACCCTTTTCGAAAGTATCGTATGGAAAATAGCTAGAGAATCATGCTATCTCGGTCTCGAACATAAATACGAGTCCTTATATACTTATCTATTTATGGGAATGCAAAAAAGAAAGAGAGAAAGAGTGTGAAAGAGAGAGAAAGAGAGAGAGAGAGAGAGAGAACGAGGTCTTTCATGCTAATAAGAAAGAGAGAGATAGAAGTACATGGGGATAAGTACATATCATCGGTTGCTTCGAAACTCCTTCCTTCGTTTCTTCATTTATTTGCTCATATGCTCATCCTCTCGTTCATTCGTTCATTGTTCATTTTACTATAGAGTTTCGTTTTTTTTCCGCCATGGAAAACTTTGCTCGCTCGATTTTTGTTAAAAACTGCAAAAGTACACTTTCTTGATCCTTCAATTGATATGGCTCACACACATGCCAAATAAACTCGAGATATATATTGTATTATATCTTATTCCATATATATATATATATAAGTATTTATGTATGTATGTATGTATGTATGTACGTACGTATTTATGTATGTATGTATGTATGTATGTATGTATGTATGTAGGGTCTTATTTTATCGAAAATCAATGGAGAAGAATATCGAGGTTACCAGTTCGAATTTATTTTTCTATATTTCTTTCTTTCTTTCCTTTTTTGTGAAAAAAAGTATCGAAAAAATGGGAAAAGAATGTTTTTTCTTCCTTGACCAACAATCGTTTGTTTATATATTTATTTGTCACATTTTAATCATTAAATTATATCAATTATTATCGGATTGGCCGATATATTAGCTTCGTTTATCTATAAATTAAATATTATTCTATGAAGTGTTTTAATAAACAATATGTCATCCGTCGTTCTCTGGAGTGACATTCATTTTAATGTGAAATATTAAAAGTTCTCAATGAAAAGGAAAAAAGAGAAAGAAAAAATATGCCCTGTAGTGTCATTTATTTGGATATAAAAATACCGAACATCGACTACAGCAAGACAATAAAAATACCGCAGGGTGTACGATTTATTTTTATTTATAAAAAAATAAAATATATATTCTGTCCTTACTTAGATATGCAATAGTAAAAATTGTAAATTAAAAAAAAGAAAGAAAGAAATACTTTATAATGTTATTTATTTAATCATGAACCATCGAAAGTTTCGACATTACTTATTGACCAATCCAATATTTTCTAATAATTTGAATGAAAATTCGTTTTATTTACGACGCGGGACAAATTTACTTCTTCTTCTTCTTCTTCTCTCTCTCTCTCTCTCTCTCTCTCTCTCTCTCTCTCTCTCTCCCTCTCTCTCTCTCTCTCCTACGCAAAACTCATTATTATCGAGAAGAGAAATTGTAGTAAATTAAAAAAAAAAACGTTATAAAAAACGTTCGTTAAAATAAAACGCCAACCTTAGAAAATCTAACGGCGCTTTCATTCAAACGACAATTTCTTTTTTTTTCATTTGCTTCTTCCTTTCCCTTCTCCCTTTAAAAGTAACTTTTGATATTTTCTAACAATGATTGTTATTTCACGTAGGTAAAATACACACATAAATACATACATACGTACCGCTCCTAATGACGTATTTAATAATAACATCTAAGACAAAAAATTTCCTTTACTTATTTCAACGAAGAGAAAAGTTCCTTCTCCTGTCCATTTATACTTTTCACTTTTTATGCGAGACTCGTTATAAAAAGTTAAAAATTACAAAAAATTTTGGAATGAATAAATAAAAACAAATGACTGTGAATTAAGAAGAGACTAACGTAAAAAATATAGGAAAAATAAAAAAAATCATATTAGGAATCGAATGTAACTGACAAAGAAAAGGAAAAAGAAAAAAAGGAATTAAAAAGGCTAAAGTTACAAAAAAAGGAAGAAAAGAAAGAAAGAAAAGGTCTGAGCGAGAAATTAGAGTAAGGAAAAGAAAAGAAAAGAAAAAAGGAAGGGGTGAAAAGAATGAAAAATCGAGTAAAGTGAAAAGAAGAGAAGAAGAATAAAAAAGAAGAGATATAGATAGTAAAGGGAAGGGAAAGGAAGAAGAAAAAAAAGAGGAAGAAAAAAAAGAAAAAGATAAATAAGGGATCAACCGTGAATACGTCTACGAGATTTGCTATCAAGATCTCCATTCGTATTCGACCCATCCCCTTCCTCCTATCATCCCCCGTCCGACCCTCCCCACACCCATCCCTCTCCAACCCTCTCCAACCCTCAGCACTCTCCCCCGGTACTTTCTTCTTCTAGCAAGCGAGATCGTTTCAAAGTACGTTAGAAATGTTCTCGCGAGCTCGGATTTTATCGGAAAGTCAAATCCGACATCTCTCTTATGGTTTTCCGTTAAGATGAAAAGACAGATCGCGTCCTAGCGATATTTTTGTAGGAGTATTCCTTTCCTTTCCTTTACTTTACTTCCCTTCCCCGATGACCCCACTTTATCGTACTATCGAAACAGGTACTCCCACTTGGTCGGTATAAAGATACAGAGATTATCGGGAAAAAGTGGATGTGTATCCGATTTATTTTTATTTCTTATTTTCTTTCTTTCTTTTTGTTTGTTTATTTATTTTTTTTTTTTTGAAACCCACTGCATACAACAAACATATGGGTTGGCAACTAAGTGATTGCGGATTTTAAATAAGGATCTATCGACAAAATACGCAATCACTTAGTTGCCACTACCCAATAAATAAAATGTGTATGAATAAAATTTGTACATGTATATGTATGTATGTATCTATATATGTATGCATGTATGCATGCATGTATGTATGTATGTATATGTATGTAAAAAGAAAAGTAATTGAAATCGTAAGCTCACCTCTCAATGCATCAGCAGTCGTCGCAAGAAGTCCCTGAAGGCTCCTGCTGTGATGATGAATCAAATTGTGAAAATCCCTTCCGGCTTTGTGTCTCAAATGATCCTCGACTTCGTGCCCACAGCATGGGGCGTCACATATCGCTGTAAAAAAAAAAAAACGCATACGTAAAAAATTGAACGAATAGTATTTATAATATCTTCTTCCTTTTTTGTTATTTTAATTTTTTCGCACCCAGTCATATACACACACATA
>OU426995.1:1349636-1369636 GCA_911387935.1 Dolichovespula saxonica | reverse complement strand
GCGCGTCCGTCCGTCTATGCGTTTGTATGTGTCACGTGAGAAGAAATTGTAGACGCGAGGCGCGGTGCGCCTTCAATTCAATTCCATTTAATATCACTTAAACGTTTATCGTGTAACAATCGTCGAAAGGCCGTGATGCCCACGGCCGTAGCAACCGAACAAATTAGAAGCCACAATTGTACACTTAAGATCGCTTTCGCTAATATCATTTCCTTCTCTTCGTCTCTCTTTCTCTCTCTCTCTCTCTCTCACTATTTTTCTCTTTCGTTTCATTCTAAAATTATATTCTTTTTATTTAAAAAATTTCTTTAAACTAATAATTAATTATTTGCAAAATAGTAATTTGTTATAAGGGATGTTTTTTAAGTAATGATATAATCAGAGAACTAATGATTGTGTGTGTGTGTGTGTGTGTGTGTCGTGTGTAAGCGTGGCATACAATCTTTTTCATTAAAATACATATTTATTTTTATACGAATAATTAGTGTTTCGTTTTAATACAGGTGTTATTCTATGTGGGACAAGAATTTCAAAAAAAGGAAATATAAAAAAAAATTAAAATATTCTAAAGAACTCTCGAAAAGGTAGCAATTAATTTTTGATATCATCCACTTTTGGTATTTTCCTATGTACTAGTGATTCCATATATATATATAAATTATTGCGGCATATAATTTTTTTCATTCGAGTACATATTTGTTTTCATATGAATAATTACTGTTTCATGCAAATACATGGTGGTTTAAAAACAAAACTTTCTAGGTGTACGTGAAAAATTTCTATAAAAAAGAAAAAAAGAAAAAAGAAAGAAAGGAATAAAAGAAAATTATCTAGAAAATCTCGAAAAAGTATAATAGATCTTTTTAATCTAACCTCGTAATCGTTCAATTCGAAAGAAGTCCCAAAATAAATAATTCCAATAGTCTCAAAAATAAAAAATCCCTAAATAGTCCCCAAAATAAATAATCGATTGTTGTTATCATCTACGTATTTTTAACCTTATCCTGTGTACATATCGATATATCGATAACTTTCAATTTTCTTTTTTCCCCCCCCCAAACATAGTAAAAAAAAATGAGATAGTTCGGGGAAAGAAAAATGCCAATGCAAAAATAAAAGAAGACGATGATAAAATAATAATAAGAAGAAGAAGAAGAAGTCGAAGAACGACGACAGTACTTTTCGAGAGGGTCGAAGATACACGTCGATAAGGTGTCCTCTTATCGGACGGTCGTCGCGACGTAAAGTACATAAGTAAGTACATACATAATGCATATGTATACAAATATATAGGTAGATCTGCAAATGCGTCTGATGCATTTTTAAATCGTCATCTTTTTATCTGGAATACTTTCGTAAATATTGGATCGATTCGGTAAATAAGACGAAAAGGAAGTAGGTATAGGTTGAATTTGAAAGAGACAGGAGACAGAAAAAGAGACAGAGAGAGAAAGAGAGAGAGAGAACATTTTGATGGAATTAAAACAAGTAGAAAGTATTACAGGTAGAAAGAAAATAAGAACTGTCCGAAGTATGTGTAAATAAAAGTAACAAAGTAAACGGAAAATATTAATTAAAAACAAACTATATTCGCGTAAGAAAAATAACGAGAGAGAGAGAGAAAGAGAGAGAGAGAGAGAGAGAGAGAAAGGGAGAGAGAGAGAGAGAGAGAGAGAGAGAGAGAGAGAGAAATTGATTCCACTTAATCATCTCTTAAATTTGTGTCTCGTTAGCTCGATTATCTCGCTTTTGGTAATGAAAATAAATACCATTTAAACGATAAATTAAATTACGAAGTAAAAGAGAAATATTACAAAACAAACTATTACCATATACAAAAGTTAGAGGGTGGAGGGAGGAAAGAAAAAAGAAAAAAGAAAAAGAAAGGGAGAAAGAAAGTAAAAAAATTCATTCTTCTATCGTCCCTCCTCTCAAATTTAATCGTCGGTTGGCACGATTAATTGCGTCTTTCAATTTCGAAAATAAGAAATATAGTTTAAACCAATAAATTCAATCAAAGAAGAATATAAAAAATGAAGTTACAAAAGAAAAATTCTATTACAATCGTTGAGAAAAAATAAATCGCATTTGGAAGGAAAATTCATTGTTTCTCGTAGCTTTTCGAATTTGACAGTCTCTCTAACTCGATGATCTCCTTTCCGATTGCGAAAATAAGAAAACGTTCTTCGTATTACAAATAAAATTACGATATGAAAATGAAATGTTGAAAACAAACTATAAAAGCATAAAAATTTAGAGAGAGAGAGAGAGAGGGAGAGAGAGAGAAATGCATTCATTTATTTCTTTCCAATTTGATCGTCTCTATAAATCGATTATCTCGTTTCTGATAGAGAAAATAAGAAAACGTTCTTTTTATTACAAGTTAAATTACAATGTAAAAATGAAACGTTGAAAAGAAACTATGAACGTACAAAAATTTAGACAGCGAGAGAGAGAGAGAGAGAGAGAGAGAGAAAGAGAGAGAGAGAAATTCATTGTTTTTTAAATCATTAAAATCATTATCGTTTATAACTGGATAATCTCATTTTTCTCTTCGCTCTCTCTCTCTCTCTCTCTCTCTCTCTCTCTCTCTCTCTCTCTCTCTCTCTCGACGTCAACGAATGATCGAGAGAAAAATATAGAAAAATAGAGAGACATAAAGAGAGAGAGGAAAGAGGGAGAGAGAGAGAGAGAGAGAGAAAAGAAGATGAGGAAGAGAAAATTTGCGAGAGAAATATCGCATTTTGTCGGATGATACGAGAATGGCTGTAGCTGACGTCGAGCTTAAATCGTTTCGAAGTACCAAGAGACGAGATAGATAGACGTAGTAAGAGAAAAAGCGAGTGAGAGAGAGAGAGAGAGAGAGAGAAATAGATAAAGAGAAGAATAAAAAAGAAAAGAAAAGAAAGAGAGAGAGAGACAGAAAGGAAGGAAGATGCCGAAGACACGACCGTCGATCGCTTTACGTTTTAGATTTTAGATTTTACAATGGATCCTGGATGTGGGTTGAGAGGAAACCTTTCTCGAGGTACGAGACTTCGTAGGACTCGCTCTCACGATTTACCTTCAACTTCTTCGTTTTCTTCTTCTTCTTCGTATTTTTCTTCCTCATCTTCATCCACTTACACTTTTTCTTCTTCCTCCTTTTCCATTTCGTATCTTTCTTCTCTTCCTTCCCTTTTCGATCTTTTTTCCTTCTTTTTTTTATCTATTTTTTTCTTTTATTTTGTTATTATATCTCTTCTTCCTCCTCCTCGTATCCTTTTTCTCTTCCTTCCCTTTATCAATTCTTTTCCTTCTTTTTCTTTCCTTTATTTTTTTGTCTATTTTTTTTTTTTGTTATTATCTCTTCTTCTTCTTCTTCCTCATCTTTTTCTTCTTCTTCTTCTTCTTCTTCTTCTTCTTCCTCATCTTTTTCTTCTTCTTCTTCTTCTTCTTCCTCATCTTTTTCTTCTTCTTCTTCTTCTTCTTCCTCATCTTTTTCTTCTTCTTCTTCTTCTTCTTCCTCGTCTTTTTCGTCTTCTTCTCCTGTCCCTACTCCCTTCCTCTTACTTTACGAGCTTTACAAATCGTCCCTCTCTCGTCGATGAAATTACTGTACCGCCGCGAGTTATACCCCATCGCAGTACCGTATCGTATTGGTTCGTTAAGCCACATCCACCAATCGAGATAACGTTATTGGAAAAGATATATCGCTAATGCGATTCGATAGCGTTTATTTCGTTTGCCAATTTAAAACGATACGTAAGTGATGCAAATGTTACCTAATGACATGTGTGTGCGTGTGCGTGTGTGTGTGTGTGAGAGAGAGAGAGAGAATATTGATTCTATGAATACTACCACTTTTATATCAGTTACTCCCAGTCGAAATATTTTTATTAATTAACCGTAAAAAGTATTATTGTAAAATATTCTTATAAAAATAAAAAAAAAGGAAAAAATAATACGATCGATATATTATATCCGTACGAATATTTCGATATAAGTATAAATATAATCGAGCGTTGAGAATTGCGTCCGAGTTTCGGTAACTTGTTATTACCTACTGACGTTTTATTATAAATACTGACCCAATAAATGACAGTCATTAGGCACCCACTATACTTAAATATCAGTCTAATAGACGAAATTTGAACCTAAGACCCATCTTAAACGACAATTTAAAGGACATCAAACTGTTTGTAATATACTATGAACTACTTATGTCGCTAATAATTCGCAAAAGCGCGAAAACGCAACAATAAATAATGTATTGTATTTATAAAAAAGAAAAGAAAAGAAAGAAAAACCTCTTTTTATTCGAACTTTGATGTCGTTTATATTCTTCCTCCATATTTTCATATAATTATATTTATCTTATCCGTAAAAATAATTGTATTCGTCCTACATTTTATCTTGATTTTTTTCTGTCAAACAATTGACGTATATTTTTTGTATTATTATAAAATATATGTCTCTAAAATTTGAGTTGGACAGTTGTTATAATTCATATCATAATTGTCTCATTAAAAAAAAAAAATTAAATCAGATGGTGGACACATAATTTTATTTTTATCTGATTGAGTCATGGAAAAAAAATTACGTTAAATGATAGATACAATCTTTTCTCGGTTAATTAAACAAAATTTGTCGTATACGATTTAAATTGGATCACGATTCTTTCGTATCGTTAAAGATCGAAGATATAAAAAAAAAATTAATCGATTCAATTAACTTGAACGAATGATGATCGTTATTGTGTAACATTAAAAAGAAAAATATATAAAAAAAATAAAAAAGAAGAAGAATGGGACGTCGTAAACGCATCGTCGCGAATCAATTTACTTATAACATCTAACATAAACGAGTAAAATGTGATTTCGCGTTTAGGATTACATAATCGCGTTTTATAACAGGGTTTCTCAATCGTTTAAACGTGCTCTCGATATTTCGTACGTTAAAACCGGCGTCCCGAATGACTTACGGATAAAATGAAAGGTTATTTCAAAAAAAAAAAATCTGACAGACCGAATAATCCGCAGTATGTACAAACCACGTACAATATTATATCTCACAATGATATCACCCAAAATTCACACGCGAATTTGCGATAAACGCGTAACAGGTAAAACATTTTTTTTCTATTTTTTTTTTTTTTTATTTGTAAATAAATCTCTTACGATTAAAAAGTTCACTTTGACGCAAGGTTAAAAGATTATCGTTTCGCGGTCAACTTCCTCGTCCCCATCTCGTTCATCCCCTTCCGTCCCTAAATCCTTCTTGTGCCCACTTGTGCCGCCGATTAAAAATTTAATTCGGCCCAATAACGAAGGCCGCGGTCCAGCTCCCCACCATTCCTCCCACCACCACCACCACCACCACCAATAAGTTGAGAAACGCTGTTGCATAGTACTCGACTCGGTAGGTGCGATCTAGGTCTCTTAATGCCGGGAAGAGCTTATAAAGCCGGAAGCTACATCAGCAGCGACCCTTCGTCGTTCTTGATTCGACGAGTGGCCATTCGTGCAAACTGGGTTAGGGCACGATCATCCGGAGAACTTTAATGCGTTTCTTTCCTAAAGAATAAGAGTAAGAGAAAGAGAGAGAGAGAGAGAGAACGAATCGATTTCAAAGATTGGATGCACGATGTAAATGTATGCAATAAGAAGAAGAAGATGATGATGATGAAGACGATGAAAAAGACGAAGAGGAAAAAAGTAAAGATAGAAATGGATGAAAAGAAAAAAGAAAAATGGGAAAATAGGAAGAAAATTTACATTCGTTAAGTATTATATCCTCGAAAGTACGACGTGCCCTAATTCTTCGATAAAAACGAATTTTGTTAAAAATTAACTAATTAATTATTGATCGTTTGTTTGTTGGCTCATTCGTTTGCTTTATCACGAATAATTTAATCGTATTGATTAATCGTCGACTAATCGAACTTATAGATATCTAATATACGATGAACCGAAAGTACCTGGATGGTTTTAAAATCTTCTTGGTGATATTAAAAATCGATTATCCTTTTGCGCAATCTTTTTAGGATAATTTTTTTTTTTTATTTTTATTTGTATTTTTATTTTTTTTATCAAATCGTAAGAAACCAGAAAGCTAATTGGAAGACCTAAAAGACCTAATTTCGACAATAAAGAGCGATCGTTATTTTTATAAATCATTTAAAAATCTTTACCTCGCGACTCTGTATTTATCTATAAAAAAAAAAGAATAAAAAATTACTTAACTTAACTAAATAAGTAAAACCACTCGTGTGCACAAAAATCATGAAAAACGTCGGAAACAAGAAGTGTCAAGTTTCCGATGATTAAATGAATGAAAATCTCTCTTGCCTTCGCCCTCAAAAAAAAAAACAGAAAAAAAGAAAAAGTATATACCTGTAAGTATATACGCGACTTGAAAATTACGTAACGTTATATACAGTGTTGAATAACGACGTACGTCGTTAGAAAACTATTATTTCAAATTTTATTCAAATTTCGTCGCCTATACCTACACGCATAAATATGCATATACATATACATATACATATACATATACATATACATATACATATATATATATATATATATATATATATATATATATATATACATAAAAAATTTTTCTTCTATTAACAAATTAAATATATGAAAAGAACAAAAATAGACGAAGTTTAATTATAGAACGAATCAAAAGTTGGTCGGATATAATTTTCAAAATTAATGACCGTCCTTTTTATGAGACTTTTTTGGTACAATTTTTTTCCTCTTTTTCTTTCTTTTTCTTTGTCCCCCAGCCACATGACAAAACCATTCAACCTAAGAAATTTGTACCTCGTCGCGTTGCGAAAAAAAAGAAGTAATCCGGTGTCCGTCGACCGAGAGATAAGATACATGAAAGATTAATCAGTAGAGATACTAAAGTTGTAAGGACGTTACTAACGATCTTATAATCGTAAGTATCTTATTATATTCACGGTGTTACAAAGTTTATCCTCCCGAAAGTTAGTATTGTTATTTCGGTGATTCGCCGACATCGCAGAAAGTTAACATAGCAGGCCGTTGTCGTGCTCATTAGCCAAAATGTAATTCCCACGCAACGATGCACATCGAGCTAATTAGAACGAATTACCAGGTTTACGTTCGCGAACCAACGAGTTTACCGAGTTCACATATGCTCCATTCACCCTATACGTATATATCTTTATGTATCTATCTATGTATCTATGTATATTTATATGTATTTATGTATTGTGTGTGTGCGCATGTGTGCGTGTGTGTGTGTGTGTGTACATGCATTCGAGATGAAAAGAGAAATAAAAGAAAAATCCTATCGGCTCGATCGACCCCCTTGTTTTACTTTTTCTTTTTTTTTTGTCTAAATGTAAGTTTAATTTATTAGCGAATCATTCCGTCGAAACGGAAATGATTTTATAATAATCTACTAGAATAAATTTACAATAAAAATTAACTAATTATATATCAAAACTTTGTATGATTTAACTCTCTCTCTCTCTCTCTCTCTCTCTCTCTCTCTCTCTCTCTCTCTCTCTCTCTCTCTCTCTCTCTCTCTCTCTCTCTCTCTCTCTCTCTCTCTCTCTCTCTCTCTCTCTCTCTCTCTCTCTCTCTCTCTCTGTGTGTGTGTGTGTGTGTGTGTGTGTGTGTGTGTGTGTGTGTGTGTGTGTGTGTGTGTGTGTGTGTGTGTGTGTGTGTGTGTGTGTGTGTGTGATAATTATACTATATATATGTCTGGTAAGCTATATAGATAATAATCACTTGTTTTAAAATGAGAACAGATTAAAAGTTGATCGTACAAAGTAAAAACAACAAAAATGTATTATATTATATTTCTTCTCTTGCAAAAGAAAAAAATAAAGAATGATCGTGCTTACGTTACGTTCATCTTGAAAATCTATGAGATATATTTGCGAATTCACATTTTATTTATTTATTATTTTTTAGTTTTTATCTTTAATTTTTAATTTATTTCGTCAATAGATCGAACAAACGTACGAACGAACGAATGAGCGAAAGAACGATCGATCGGTTAAACGTAAGAAAGAACTAGTCGGATTAGTTCTAGAACTAGTTGGTCTCACGACAATTGAAGGAAATTTTTACAAGAAGGTTTCGAGTCTCGTTTCGCCTAATGGGATTAAGGACATTTAACGAAACGATGCTGGAGGGCTTCTAAATAAATTCCGGCAATTAGAATGAAGGCTCTCTCTCTCTCTCTCTCTCTCTCTCTTTCTCTCTTAGATCGAATACTCGTTACTGGATTAACTTAATCTCTACTACCTTTCGATGTTTATTGAAAACAAACAAATATATATATATATATATATATTTCTGAAATTTCTAGATTTGAAAATTTACAATTTGGAGGGAGAAAAAAAGAGGGGGAAAGAAAGCTAAAAATTAGCTTTCGAATGGTCGCAAAAAAAGTAAGCGATTATTCAAGAATCATCTAAGAACTTTTGACACCCACCTTATATAATTTATATATATATATATATAATATATATATAATATATATATTATTTATTATATATATTATTACAAATATATATATATTTGTCCACGTGATAATAGATAGACCTTTCCTTCTGTATTTTTTTTTAATAAAAATAATAATAATAATAATAATAATACTAATAATTAATAATCACGTAATAAATATGTAGTATTCAGTAAAATAAAAAAAGAGCAATAGAGTAAATAATAGATAAACTACAGTGACAAGTACATATGAATATATAACGGACGTTTCCTTTTTTTCTTCCTCGACTTTTTTTTCTTCTTCTTCTTCTTCTTCTTCTTCTTCTTCTTCTTCTTCGAGAGAGAGAGAGAGAGAGAGAGAGAGAGAGAGAGAGAGAGAGAGAGAGAGAGAGAAAGAGAGAGAAAAGTGGATGGGTGGGTGAGGGTGTTTTTTAAATAGTACGTGGCAGAATGTAAAAAAAAAAGGGAATAATAGATAAACAATAGCAGGGGTTAGTATCTTCTCGTTCGAATCGAATGTAATAAATTTTATAGAACGTTTCGCTAGCGTTTTGCTCTAAGGCACGTAGGATAAACGTGAGTCGCTTATGGTAGACCCAAAGACAATCGATAAGTTGCGATATATCCGGGCGAAGAGTGAATTTTCATATTTTCTCCACTTCTACCTTTATATACTTAATATACATACATACGTATACAGCTTTATATATACATATATATTTATCAATATTTGTATTATTATTACAGATTTATAAATTTTAATTATCAATACTTATATACAAATCGTACGATGGATAACACATCTTTTCTGATATATATATATATATATATATATATATATATATATATATATATATATAATATAACTTTTAGGATGTATGCTAAAAGTTAAAAATAAAAAAAAAACAAAAAATAAATAAATAAATAATTATATATATATATACAAAACTTGAAATATATTCGATGCCAATACCAGCTGACTATAGCAACAGAGTAGAAAAATAATGGTGGTAGTAAGCACATATATATATTTGTATGTCGTAGGAGTTGCTCTCTTCCACATATCGCCGTATCGAGTATGAAGAAGATTTCTAAGCAGCACGTGCGCGCTATATGTACTTACGTCCATCGTCATCTCGTACTTACATACCTATATATATACATATATATATATGGTGCTTTTTCGTCACGAAAATTTTCTGTAAATGGCAATACTGGCATAGGATGGGAGGAGAATTGTACTTGTTATTTCCTTTCTGATTCTGTATCCTCTTTTAACGATTCCTCTTGAAAATATTATTCAAATCGATAAACGACTGCGATATAATCCGTCGATAATCGCAAACGATATAATATTCGATTCGAGGGTTTCGTTTCAACGCAGACGTATCCGTCACGTTTCAAGCGTTTTATTTCAATCTTTCTATTTAAATCGCACTTCTCGTGCGACTATTATTTTTATTATTATTGTTATTACTATAATAAAGAAAAAAAGAAAGAACAAATTGGCGAGGAATATAAAGAGAGGAAAAAAGAAAAGGGATGGGGGAAAATAGGAAACGTTTATTACTTACTTTTAGATATAGGAGACGTGGTCCCAGATTTCGGCCTCGCAGTTATCAACCTCGCTACGACATTGTTCTCGTTCTCGAAGAAGGCTGCTACTTGTTCGCAATCGGTCTCGTTTTTCGAACGGTCGAGGGAACGCGGTAAACGCGATAGAACGGCGTCGACGCAACCGCCAAATAGAATACCAAGGAGGAGGATTAGAATAAGCGATGCCGGTGGTGATGATGCACGCCCTGCGTCCTGCCTCCTCGCCGTTATTATTTTCATTTTGCCAAAATGGCACCGCGACGCGCGCGCGGCTCGCTTAGTTAGACTTCCCGGAGAGAGAAAGAGAAAGAGAGAGAGAGAGAGAGAGAGAATGAAAAAGATATATATATATATATATATTTATATATTTATATACGTATTAATCGAATGCGAATAAGAGATGTGATTAATTCGTCAACAAGACTCCTTTCTTCTCTTTTTCTTTCTTATTTTCTTGTCGAACGTTCACCTTCTTCTTCTTCTTCACCTTCTTCTTCTTATTCTTCTTATTCTTTTTCTTCCCCTTCTTCGTTGTCGTCGTTTTCTTCGACTTTTTTCTCAGAAAGATCTTCTTTTACCTCTCTTGCCGCGTTGTCAAGCGACGACGATGAACTCGTTAATACGTCGGCGAGTACGAAAAGGTTTACTTTCGTTATGAAAACGACGATCCAAAGTCGCATCCGACGACGACAACATTTGGATTATCGTGAAAAGGCACACCGTGTCGCGATACTCTAAGTATTACCCACATGCAGCAGCAGCACGCGCGGCGTACACGCACCGGAGCCGCAAGCCGACGACCTCGGCCACTGCCGGCCTCCGCAATAGTCGTGTGATATTAACGACGGAACGTGCTTTAAAATACGTCGAACACGATTCAAATAGGAGGAGGAGAAGAAGGAGATGGATCCTCTTCTCTAAAAGGAAGAACACGAGCTCTTCTCTTATTGTTGTCTGTTATTAATAATCTCTCGGAGAATGTTATGTGAATGAATACGGGCACCACCAACTAATAAGAGACCCCGGAGGATCAAAATCGCGGTATAAACTTAATGAGGGAGAGAAAGATATATATATATATATGTATGTATATATAGACGCACGCACACCCGCACGCATGCATGCACGAGGACGCGATACGCGTCTCGCGGATCGCTCGATGCGACTGAATACCACCGCGCCGAGAGCGTCCCGTGCTGCCGAGAGCGCGCCGCCGAACCGAACTCATACGAAAATAACCGAATCATTCCGATGTTACCCACTCGAATACCGCGCCGTCTGTCGTCGTAAATTATAAATTATCTTCATTTGAATTATCGGCAATGGGGTGGGGGGTTGTTTGAGGGAGAATCGTATGTTAAAATAATACAAATTTATTTCTTTATTACGTTACAATCGATATGTTTATAAACAAAAGGCTGAAGTTTCGGATATACACGTAAAATACGACATAATCCGATATGATACGATTTGACATGGGATAAGATAAAGGGTGTGTGCGTGTGTGTGTACATATGTATATATACACATATCGAATTAATCTTTTTGAATGAACGTTATCTGTCTTCTCGTTTGATTCACCTGCCAAACATCTAATCTCTCGTATTCTTCTATGCATTCATTCACTTGATCGGGCTTAAATCCTTTACTAGTACAACGTTCCAATATGTCCGACACTTTTACGGTTTTACTACCGCTTGCCAGTTCCAAAATAAGGTAATAAATTCTGTCAATGGGATTTCTATGAGCGTTGCTCGGTTTGGCTTCCGAATAATTGATCGAATGCTTTGACATTTCGACCAATCTATTTGCCTCAGCTACGTCCTCCTTTTCGACTACGTTCGCTAGTCTGAGCCGGGCCAATGCCGTTGCCAATCGTAGAACCCCCAATAAATTACGGGCAGAGGTGAAAGTTTTATCGACGCTATTACGCGACTCCCTTCTCATTTCCACGTAAGAATCTGTGACGACGGGGTGACAAAAAGGAAATACATTATATATACACAGAGACGCATGTAATGCAATTATTTCTCAAAATAATATTTTCGAAACATCTTACCGACTATGTATTCCGACAAATCCTCCGGTATCGATGGTTCTTTTATTTTACACAAATTAATATATTTGCGTATTAAATTCATATCCAATGCTTCGGTTTCGGTAGGTGGTTGAGAACAATGTTGATGAACATAAGTTATGTGCTGTGCCAATCTGTAAAATATAACGTATATATATACATATATCATTGATTGTCCATCGATCGTTACGAACCTTCGAACTAACAACTATGACGAGCGAATTCGCGGAAAACAGAACAAACAAAAAAAAGAAAAGAAAAATATTTACTTCAAATCGTTAGTTCTATCGGCGCGATCCTGAATGAGCCACAATAAATCAAATCTCGATAACAAAGCGGCCGGAAGCTGTATGTTTTGTTCGATCGTTCTTTTAGGATTGTATCTTCCATAAGCGGGATTAGCAGCCGCTAAAATAGAAACTCTAGCGTTTAAACGCG
The DNA here is from genome assembly GCA_911387935.1 of Dolichovespula saxonica. NCBI lineage: Eukaryota > Metazoa > Arthropoda > Insecta > Hymenoptera > Vespidae > Dolichovespula > Dolichovespula saxonica. Next base: position 1,357,048 of record OU426995.1, on the reverse strand, counting down.
TCATGATCCCTGCTTTGGCGATCGATATCGTTTGTTGTTCCATTACTTCGTGTATGGCGGTCCTATCCGCGTCAGCCATTTTATCAAATTCGTCAATGCAACAAACCCCTTGATCGGCCAATACCAATGCACCGCCCTCGAGTATCATTTGTCCGGTCAAAGGATCCTTCATTACAGCTGCGGTCAAACCAACCCCGGACGAACCTCTTCCCGTAGTATATTGCGATCTTGGCGCTAAGCGCGTTATGAACGATAGTAATTGGGATTTGGCAACGCCTGGATCGCCCATCAAACAAACGTTGATATTTCCTGTATGAAGTGTAAAGAAAGTTATTATCATCGTCATCGCAAATTAATCGTTTATCGAAATGTAACATTTACCTCGGATCTTAATGTCGCCCTTCTTTTTATCCGTCCCACCGACGAGAAGCAAAAGCAACGCTTTCTTAACATCTTCCAATCCATAAATTTCTGGGGCCAATGACATAGCCAACTTACTATAAAAATCGTCTTGCGATAATAATGCCAATTCCTCCTCCGTTAATTGTGCGCTACTATCGTCCACGATTTGTGAATTCGTGCAACAAACGATTCTCTAGAATGTATGCATTTAAATCACTATCTTTCGAGTTCAAGAAAAAAAAAGAAAAAGATTTGTCGAACGAATCATGAATTTTTTCATACATGTGCATCCAAGTATGTGTCGCTTAAAAGCGCAGAGCCACCTCTGGCGTTGAAACCAGTTTTCATTAAAGGTAAAAAGATTCCGGTAACGGTTATGTGATCTCCTGGTAAGCATTGTCGCGTAGTTTCGCCTCTACAAAAGATCGTTACTGATCTAGGAATATGACCAACTGGTACTTGATCGCTCTGAAATAAATTTGACACGTTTAATTATTATTTGTGAATAATGTATATTATTATTGATATACATTATATGTATGTCATTATTATTGTTAAAATGTCTTACATGTTCTTGAAGCTTGAGTTCTTGAAATTTAACAAATTTTGATCCTTTCGTTTGTATATACAATCTGCCACCCGCCTTATTTACGCGACAATCGTCGCTAGGGCACGTCCTTAATGGCATAAAAGTAAGCGATTGTACCTGAAATTATTTCGTCAATATATATTTTTGAAGGAACATCATTAACGACATTGAGACATCAGAAAAACTTCATTTAATACCGGTTGATATGTTTCTGCGCCACATTGGTCGCAAGTATAAGTGGCGACGACCATCATGGGCTTTACTTCAGTGGATCTAGTTACGATGCCTCTAACTGTAACCAATTTTCCTATCTTTTCTGCTTTTATTTCTCTGACAGAAAGTGCTTTTGCATCGCTGAAATCTTTAATATATATTTCGCTGCAATAAAGTAGAAATATTATTAAAATTTCTTTAAATCATAAATTACAAGTCAAATATCCATAAAAAAAAAATCATTTTTATTTTATAACTCACAAACGTCGCATGAGTTCTGGAGCGTATTTGTTCCTAGGATCTCTTTGATCGCCCGGATGTCTATTACGAGCTTCTATTAATAATCGATGTTCAATGTATATATCCAATGCATCTTTAGGTGGTACGGGTTTTTCTTTAAACTCTGGTAGTATTTCTTGCACAAGCTAGAAAAAACTGGATCGTTAGATTATTTTATAAAATACGAAGATCGTAGATTATACATATACCTCTAACAACAAGTTAATGTATCTTCTCGTATTATTAGCAATAGCTACGGCCAATTCATCGTCAAATTCTTGTATTTCATCTAATTCGATAATAAGAGCTACTTGTTCACGATGAGCAAGTTTAGTAAGCTGTTGTCTATACTTAAACGTTTTGTCACCAGTTTTATCATCCATAACCATAAATTCTGTTAAAAATGTCTTGAGTTGTTCTATAACAATATATGTCATATTAATACACTTGTAAATATAGTTAATACAACATTCTATACGTTTATAATAAAATAAAATAAAATATATATATATATGTGTGTGTGTATATACATCTATGGTTAGAAATTAATTGATATTTATGATAACTTCAGATTCACCTTTATCTTTGACATAATCTCTCGATGCTTTTTTCGGTGCCATTTTTTAAAGGTTATAAATAAAAATGCAGTATCTTTGCTTATTGTATCAAAACAATTCGTTTGCAAATTAAAGTAAACATAAACCGACTCTCGTTGATTCCCGCCTAAATTTCATCGGATTTTTCTTACGATAAGTTTCTATAAGGTCACATGACATCTCTATGCCAATCGGTAGGTGATCACATGGGAAAGCATTTTTAACCTCGTCTACGCAAGATCACATGCGTGTTTCACTTCGGCTTTGTTGAAAATAAATGAGTAATCGACGCGCCCTCTGGGATCCTTAGTTGTTATATGTTAGTTTTCGATCTATGTTCGCGATACATTTCTGTTTCTTCTTTTCTTGGTATCTTCTTCTTTTATCTTCTTGTCTGTCCCGATCAAAATAAAATTATGGGGAAAGCAAAGAGAATTAAAGTATCCGCAGGAGAGAAAAGAAAAACGAAAGTAGGTTTAGCCGATCAAATAGAAGCGGACAAATCCGTTACCAAGAAAAATAGACAGAAGATTAGAAATCGCAATGACGACGACGAAGAGGTTAGTTCGTATTTAATTACTTGTTACTTAAAAATATTAATTATGTAGGGAAATTACATAGATGAAAATTATTTCGTAATCTTTTAGTACGTCGATCCTACGCTCACCAAAAAGATATTGCTGCAAGCTAGACGACAACAAATGGAAATGGAAGAAGAGAATGAAGAGGGTCGAGTTTCAAGTTCTGTAAAAAAGCCATTAACAAAACTTGGAATTGAATTTAGTGATAATGAAGATGAGTCCAGCGAAGAAGACATACAAGAGACACATTATTATGAAAACTTTGAGATTAGTCCAGAGGACGAACGCGCATTAGAGAAATTTATGTCTAAAGATCCAGTACCAATGAAAACGTTAGCAGATATTATAATGGAGAAATTAACGGAGAAAAAGACAGAGATAGAAGCACAATTTTCCGATGCGGGTACCATGCAAATGCAGGAATTAGATCCAAGAGTTAAAGAAATGTATCAAGGAGTTAAGGACGTATTGTCCAAGTATCGTAGCGGTAAATTGCCAAAGGCTTTTAAAATTATTCCGAGTTTAAGGAATTGGGAACAAATTCTTTACATCACGGAACCATCAAAATGGACCGCTGCGGCTATGTATCAAGCTACAAGAATATTTGCCTCTAATCTTAAAGACAAAATGGCACAAAGATTTTATAATCTTGTTCTATTACCCCGTATTAGGGATGATCTGGCAGAATATAAAAGACTCAATTTTCATTTATATCAGGCATTAAGAAAAGCTTTGTTTAAGCCTGCTGGCTTCATGAAGGGAATTTTACTTCCTCTTTTAGAATCCGGTACATGTACGCTTAGAGAAGCTGTTATTATTGGTTCAGTAATAGCAAAAAATTCTATTCCAATTTTACATTCGTCTGCGGCAATATTAAAAATTGCAGAAATGGACTATACCGGTGCTAATAGTATATTTCTGAGAATATTTTTAGACAAAAAATATGCGCTTCCATACAGAGTAATAGATGGTGTTGTCTTTCACTTTTTAAGGTAAATTATTATTAGATTATATATTAAATAAACTATAAAGAATTATTCAATTCCAGATAATTATATAGAATCATGTTTCAGATTTGAAAGGGATTCTAGAGAATTGCCAGTACTATGGCATCAAGCTTTCTTAACCTTTGTACAGCGTTACAAAAGTGATATAAGTTCGGAACAAAAGGAAGCTTTGTTAAAATTATTAAAGAAACAGTCGCATCATGTTATTACGCATGAAATACGAAGAGAATTACAAAATGCAAAATGTAGAGATGTAGAAATGACCGAGCCTACAATGGAACCTGTTAATGAACCTCAGGCAGAACTCATGTCATGTCAAGATTAGCTTAGCTTTACCACACGTTAAAAAAGATATAATAAAAAAATGTATAAAAATATTTTTATATAATGAAGTTTATATGTAATATTACTTTTATTACTATTTATTTTTAATTATTATGAAATTTAATTGAACATTTACATTAAATATTTAAATATATATATATATATATATTTAATCTCGTTTAAAAAAAGTTGTTACTTCGAAAAATTTTAAGATTTGTGACACTGTGTTTAAAATGATATATATTTAAACCTCTAGAGGTGTAAAATATACGAAGTCCATAAGACTCTTGACAAATATAAAAAGCAGCTTACAAGATTTAAAACTTTTCTTTAGTATAATAAGTTTTTATGAAATGTCATTGAGAAACGATTATTACACGCTGTGGATTAAAAGATGTTTTTAATTCATAATTGGTATTTGTTGATTACAGAGTCTATATATTTGAAAGGAGTTATATAAAGATATTGCTTTGTCTTGTAATATATATATATATATATATATATATATATATATATATATATATATATATATATATATATATGTATGTATATATATATATTTATATATTGCTATAAATAATTTCAATATAAAACAATTTTGAAGTCACAATAAATTTTTCCATCCTGTCATTTTTAAAAATTATATGTCATTTACATTACATTATAAAAACAAGATTTCTTATAAGATTACTAACAATATTTTTACAAGCAATCTCCAACAAGTTAAAATATAAATATGTAACTATTGATAAAAAGACAACATTAGAGTAAATTAATTATGACTGCACATATCATAAAATAGATCATATAATATTCTGACATAGCAGTTTTTTTTTAAGTTTTAGGAATAACTTTTATAGGAATGCAAGTACTTCGTTATAACCTATTAATACAGTCTTCAATTGTTTATAATTTGTAACTTAGTAAAATTCACTTTTTTTTAAAAAAGCTAGTAATACTTTTGGATCCAGCCGCTGCTTTTTGTCTAGCGAGCTCCTTCTTATTTAATATTGGAGTTTTCTGAGGCTAAAATATAAATAGAAAACTGAGTATATACATTAATAAATAAAAATCTACTTTTGTCAATAGCGTACCTTTTCAGGTTTTGACAAATCTAAAGCTTTGGTACGTGGGTTTAAATCTTCTTCGGAAGTATCTCTTTTGAATTTCTTCTCCTCGGTTACCTGCTTAGGACTGTTCAATTTACGTTTTCTTTCTACTTCCTCTGGTATATTTAAATACTGTAATAATTTTTTTGCTATATCATCGGCCAAATATTCAGATACAATACCATGCGCGTACTTTAAGTATTCTGAAATATATATTAAAGAAATTTAATTAAATTTATGCATGAATTTATTTACTTTTTTTTCCTTTGCTTTAATCGTCTCAAATTTGAAAAGAAATTCCTACCTAATTCAGTACCGCTTTCATATTTAGTACTTTTAACGTAGGTAGCACTTATAGCTCCCTGTGATACATGAATGCTCTTCTGTTTTAAAACTTCAGCTACTCTTTCCACTTTCTTTTTCAACCAGTTTAATGTTTTTTCTTCGTTGTATTTGAAAGCTTGAAGAGATTCATCACCCTTACGATCCGCGACTAAGGACAACTTTAAGTTTTGGCAATGAGCTAAGCGAGGTGTTTCTGGATAATCTTCGTCCCATAAACACTGGTCAAGAGGCTGTATTTGCGGCGACTAAAATAACACGTACACATATATAACTAATAATTAATATTCACGTTTATTTTTTCTGCACACTTCTAATCTCTTTAACAAAATTACCTTTCTTAGATACGGCAAAACTAAAAAGATCGGATCAATTGGAGTAGAAAGATGCATTTTACCATCAGACTTAACATTATCGTCTATAAACCAAGACCTTCTGTTTTCATCAAATGCTAAAACCTCTTGTACCATAAGATCGCCAGGGCTGAAGACAAACATAGCTGGCTGATTAGACGCGGGATGTCTAAGTTTGACTACGTTTGGTAAATTTCCATCTTTCCCTTCTAAACCATCTCCTAAAAGTAATGATAGATTAAGAAATCTTATTTCAATTTTATTATCGTAAATTGTACTTATTTAAATTTAATATCAATTTTAAATAGGCAAGAAACACAATACCTCTTCTTACACTAACCTTTCATAAGGAAGACCCAAGTGTTCGTTGCAGGATTTAAATTACCAGTTTTGACACATTTTTTAGGCGATGCTTTTATACGCGGCATGATCGTATTAATGCACGATTCTTTTTTTTTAGGTTAAATATTTACCTTCGAATGAATTTCAACTACTACGTATTATTATTTTGTAAACTAATCATCGAAGAAAAAAATTCAATGGTTAGCCATTTTTGACAATTAAACAGGGCGTTAACTCTTTATCATTCGGCGTTATATTTAATTTCAATTCAATGTCACTTTTTGTGAGAAAACTCAATAGACGAGACATTTCGTTGGGATTAGCTTAAGCAACATTTGAAATTCCGATTCCGACCGCGCGGTCAGATGTGTTAGAGACGATCGACGATCAGAGAAGTAGTAGTGGCGCGTTACTGTGCCATGTTTCAAATTGTAATCCTTATATCGAACTCTAGCGTAGAAAACGTTAACTAGATACTATCCTTTTTTTCTCTCTCGAACTTTTGATAAATAGATTATATCGCGAGATAAAAAGTAACTAAGGAAAGATAAAAATAATCGTCGTACTTTTCAAATATTTCAAAGAAAAAAAGAATATATATATATATATATATATAAAATCGATACAGTGATACTTTTCACTATTAACGAGATATTCATAAGAAAAAAATTTTTGAAGATTATTGACCGATCAAATATTAATGATTCTGAATAGTTTCCAAGACAAAATTCGTGAATCGAAGTTCGAATAATTTAATGCGATGTAACAGAAGAAAATCTAAATTAAAGATGTCGCTGATGTTGGGTGAGAGCCTAAACGTCCGCCATTTATTTCCGCGAAATTTGAATTTTCATATATTTAGTATCATTAATCGCTTACTTTCACTTACCTGTTCTTTCTTTTCTTTTGTTTTTTATTTATCCCGGACGCATAATATTATAAAAAGAAAAGAGGAAGAAAAAAATTCGAATTTGTCTCATTCTTTTTGTATTATATATATAGCGAACCTATATGTCGTTTGCCATATACAATTAAATTATCGAGCAAATGACGATCGGATCGGACGCATGGAAAACTCATTCGATCTCATTGTACTCCTTTAAATGGTAAATATTTGAGTTCTCGTTAATACAGTACGCGGACGTCACTGATGACATTTTACTTTAAGAGAGCTACCTACAGAAATCCAATATCGAGAGTAATCGCGTGCGATCGAGCAGGTCGACCTAAATACCACGTCATTTGGATCAGAATAGAGGCACGTTACACACACAC
>OU426995.1:1324636-1339636 GCA_911387935.1 Dolichovespula saxonica | reverse complement strand
ATATATTAATCTAGAACAAGTTAAAAGTTTTAATCAATTTAAATGAGGAAACCCATAACTACCTTAGCTAAACTTGCTGTGAACAATACACATTCGTATAGTTCTCCCATCCTCTGCAAAAATTCATCCACATAAGGCCTCTTTAAGACATACACTTGGTGTACTGTTCCATCAATTTCTACAGGAACAACAAAATCCGCATTGTTGATCGGTTTAAAAGAACTGTGCACAAGTGTCTCATCCAAATCGATCACCATGCACTTTTTATGCATATCCTGGTGTCTGACAGGCGGTAAAAGATACCGTGGAGACCCGGTTCCTGGTGGCGGTGAACCCCGTCCATCTCCTTGTAGCGAACTTGTTTTGGAACTTTTTGAACTACTTCCTCGTCCTCTACCAAGGCAACAAAGCAGAGAACGCAAGAGTCCACGCCCTCTTGGTTTCTTGCCACCTGTGGGACCGTTGCTGGCCGCTTCATTCTCTCGTGGTAATTGGGCTATATTTAATGATAATAAAAAGAAAAAAGAAAAAATAATAATAATACCCATTCTAATAATCTACGATGAAAAAATCTATCACTGTTATGTATAGTATAACTCACTTGTTTGGGAATAACTTGTTATTAGTAGCGTACACAAATGTAATATTGACAAAACAAGGAGATATTTTTTGGCCTGGAAAGCATCAATATTTGTAGAAAAAGCGAAAGGCTGTATATCGCGAAACGTAACATAATATAGGAACAGTGTTTTGATATCATTTACGTTCCTATGAATGTACGATATGAACGTTTAACGAAAATTTCATCTTTGTCATCGCACGCATACTGTAGAACGGGGATAGACATTATTGACACGAACGTTAGGAGATTCGTAAATTAAAGCGGCGGCAAGGTAAGATATGGCACGGAAGAGAGAAATGAGTTGGTAGAATGAGGAGGAAAGGGGAGGGAGAGGAGAGTGAAAGAAAAGAGGGGCAACTGGTAGAGACACGGTTCGACTACGAGGCGAGGCCAGGCGAAAACGCGGGGCGAGATGTTGGAGGAGTAGAAACGAGTGAGTAAGAGAGAGATAGATAGATAGATAGAGAGAGAGAGAGAGAGAGAGAGAGAGAGAGAATTGAGAAGGAAGGCGAACCGTCAGAGAGAGAGAGAGAGAGAGAGAGAGACGAGTAATGGAGGAAATGTAGGAAGAGGAGGAGTAGAGGGGTACGGGAGGGAAGGAGGAGAGAGAGAGAAAGAGAGGAGCAAGAGGACCGAGGCAAAGTTTAGGAGAGAGAGAAGGTGAAGAGGAGGAGGAGGCGCGGTGTAGGTCCCGTAACAGGTGCAGATTCCATCCAGCATCTGGAAGAAAAATGCAGAAAAAAGGGGGTAGGATTGGGAGACCCGTAATATTTATGTTTATCCTACCTTTCTCGTTATTAAACTGGCCTAGCTCGTCATCCCGCGACACTTGGGTGATAATGGACGATGCGTCCATTTAAACATTTGCTGGGAGTCCCTCCGTGTTGCTCGATCGTGAATTCCTTGGATGCGCGCGCGGGGGGATACCACCGCCGACACACGCGCTCGCGCGCTCGCGCGCAAGCCTCAAAGGAGAGCGGCGTACGCGCGCACGATGCACGCACACGCGCTAACTCGTTTGGCCGCTCGCGACACGGCAATTCCGTTCTCCTACCACCACCACCACCACCACCACTGCCGCCACCGCCGCCGTCAGTACCACCACCACTACCACCACCGCTACCAGGAGCAGCAGCAACAGCAATGCTACCACCACCACTACTATTGTTACTACTATTACTATCACCACCACCACTACCGACGACGACGACGACGACGACGACGACGAAAGATCTCTTCCCCCTCCACCGCCGCCGATCCGTCACCGTCGTCCCCAGCACCTCCCACTCCTTCTCTTTTACCGTCGTCGTTGTCGTCGTCGTCGCCGCCGCCGCCGTCGCCGTCGCCGTCGCCGTCGCTGTCACCACCACCACCTCCACCACCGTCGTCCTCGTCGCAGACGACGCCACCACCACCACCACCACCACCACTGCGGCCGCAGCCACTGCGAAGATCAACGCGGCACGGCGGACTTGGACGCATAGGCGCGGACGCACGCACACGTTGTGCTTCTACGGCACGCGGTGTGCTACGTCGATTGCCCCTTTTCGTTCGCTCTCTCTTCTCTTCTCTTCTCTTCTCTCTCTCTCTCTCTCTCTCTCTCTCTGTCTGTCTTTCCCTTTTCCTCTTCTACAACGTCTCTATATCTCTATCTCTCTTTTTTTTTCTTTTCCTCGACGCACTTCTTTACACTTCTCCGTACAAACACAACTTGCGAATAAATCTTGAAACCGTCCTTTCCCTTATTCTTTTTATTTTCCTTCCCCTCTTCTACACTTTTCTTTATAACAATACAACAACAATAAATAATAATACTCTCAATTCATAAACCGACGAATTGACACCGATCTACTATCGTGCCAAGTGCTCGTTAAAAATCCCTTTTGACGTTCCGCCTTCATTTTACAATATATGTATGTACGTAAGAGAGACACTCGCGCCCATCGTCTACCTTCTTACTACTCTACCATTATTACCACCACCATCATCGTCATCATCGCTACCACCACCACCACCACCACCACTACCTACCCACTAAACCACTACACCACCACCACTACACTACTACTACTATTACTACTACTACTACTACTACTACTACTCCTACTACTACTCACTACTACTCTACTATTACTACTCTCCTGCACACACACTACTACTATACTCGAGGAAAAAAAACCGGGCACGCGCTCGCGCGCGCACACTCTACTCTACAGCGCGCCTTTTTTTTACGCGCCACACCTATCTCCTCGGTGACGATTCATTGCGATTCCATTCGCATATCTCTTTCTCTTTTTTATTCTGTCTCTCTCTCTCTCTCTTTTGCTGTCTCTCTGTCTCTCTCTCTCTTTTTTTGTCTCTCTCTCGCTCTCTCTCTTTATCAACTATATTATCTCGCATATGTCTCTCCGAATCGTTAAAAAAACAACAATCGGAAAAGTCAAGAAAAACGAGCTACGCAAGTGGCTTACTTTGATCGCGACCGTTGAAAACAGTAGTACTCTTTCGTAACCATCAAATCGATCGAACGTATTTTGTACTTTGAAATCCGCAAAGAGAAAAGAAAAAAAATAAAGAGAGAGCTCGCAAACGGAGTACGAACTATGACAACAAAAAAGAAACTAAGGGGGGACTTGGCACAGCTAACTCCGACGTTCAATGTATCCACGAGAACTCGCGTATTCACCGTGTTCCGTCGTATCTCCACTTTCATCGTCCCTGTCCTCTACTCCTCTCCGCACCACCCTCGCGTACCATACTCTCTCTCTCTCTCTCTCTCTCTCTCTCTCTCTCTCTTTCTCTTTCTTTCTATCTCTCTCTCTCTTTTTCTCTATCTCGTTCACGGTATTACGCTCCTTTGGCTTCGGTCTTACGAATTCACTCACTGACTGCCGCGCCTCCTTACGGCTTGTAAGGCAAACGATAACCTTGATCGCAGTCTCATATTGGTGCGAACTCGAAAATCGAGAACTATCACTGGAATTAGAATTGTAAAGCCAAGTCGACATCGTCATTCATACATACGTATATATATATGTGTGTGTGTGCGTGTGTGTGTACGGTATATGGATATACGTATAGGTCTCATTCCAATCTCTTTTGCGCGTTACACGCGGCCTTCGCTAAAGCTCCGTTTGTCCTTAACAGTATTTTGAAATTTTCTCGAACACTCGACATTCGATACACCTTTGATTCACGTAGTTACACAATGGCGGTGCATTCGTCTCGGCCGAGAAAAAATGCACGTATCTATGCATGCTTTTTTGTATTTTCTTTTCTTTTCTTTTTTTTTCCATTCATACCGCGTCATTTTCGAAATTTCTTAGGATTGTGTACATTCAGTAATGTTATTTAGTTGTTAACTTTTTATAGGTTAAACTATTTACCACCATCGAGTTTACGTTAAATTGAATTTTGACATTTTGAATTGCAAAGAAAAATAACGTTTAGCATGATCCATCGGGTTCGTTAAAAATTCAAATTGAGAATTAAATTTTACTTTCAGGTATGACAGGAGGATAAATATATATATACGTAATGTAATATAAAACGTCTGATGTTTATTCTGTAATCGGTTTTAGATAAGATTGAGTTATCATGATGATTAATTTCTTTTTATTGACGATTTTTTTTTCTTTTTTTAACATTTAGATACGTTACATGAATAGCATCGATCAGATTTTATGGAGGGGAGAAGGGAACAAACAAAAAAGAAAAAGAAATTAATACAATCCACATACATTTACTATAGGTTATCTTGAATTTTAAATATATTACATATATATGTAACATTTATTACAATGATCATAATATATTATCGAATCTCTTGATAATTATATCATTATCAATGTGATAAAATGAAAAACAAATATAAGTTGTTTCCAGGTAAAACGTTTAAATTTAAATGAAAGAAAAATATTTTTTTTTCCTTCCTTTCATGGATCTTTGTATGCTATATATATATATATATATATATATATATATATATATATATATATGTAGAAAAAAAAAGTAAGAAATAAATTTCATCCAAGAGTCCATTTTATAATATTTCCGGCATATTTATTAAATCCTAATATATATACTTATATGTCCTTGTGAACACGTAACATTGACTCTTATAACTTCCTTTTATACATATGATAGTTCTGTTCGTTTTTTGCTTTTGTTTTTCTTTTCAATCAGTTTGTTGCCACATAATAAAATCAATATCATTGTATATATACATCGCAGAAGAGCATAAATATTTATTTTTTTATTATACACATAATAAAGAAAAGTATAAAAAAATTAATATTTATATTTGCGTGATCATTTTAAAAATTTCTCTATAAGTTTAGAATTAGAGTAGAAATGCAAAATGATCGCTCGGATTCAAATCACTCTAATTTCTGAAGTTAATTTATAATTATAAGAAAATCCTTTTTTTATCTTTTTTTTCCCCCTCTCTTTTATTTTTCATTTTTTTTCTTTTTCTTTTCTTCTTCCTCTTGTGGACGGACAAGCCCAACTTTAATTTATTACTTATTTTTCATTATCCACGTTTTTCTTGTTACTTTTCCACAAAGCATACCGGCGATAAAAATAAGTCCAACGACGGTAAGTGCCATTATTACAAAGTATTTTTTTCTAGGAGATCGATTAAGAGATGAATACAATTCTTCTATACTATTCGGAGCAATTAACTACGAATAAAATAAATCCCATTAAAATGATTGATCATTAAGTAACGAAGTGTTATAATTTTTATAATCTAAATATATTTATAAATAATAATATGATAATAATACCTTGGCGGCATTTCTGAACATTTCCATTCTTGTTGTCAACATTTTATAACAATCTGGTTCTAAAGATTTATTCTTATCTTGTAAAACATTTTGCAGACACATGATATCTGAAAAATTCACGGTCTCTATTAAACTATATCGCTGCAATAATTCTTCTAACTTTCCTCTTATCATTTTATCTCACTCACGTCTTCCTGCTCCTTGTGGAATGTCACTGCAATATTTGCTAACGTCTACTGCGCAAGCTTTTTGTAATAGAGGGTCAACGTTGATATCTGCTCTTGTCTGTTCTATCAAATCTGCCACCTCCAATCTACATTCCTCTCTCATAACTTTATTGCCAGCATTGAACTCCATTTTCAAACATTCCTCCACAGTGCCGGGATCATTTTCATTGTTGCATATTGTTTCGATCTAAACAAATAAAGTTCACACGAATTTAGTATTAGTAATATTAGAAAAAAAAGTGAACACAATATGATTACCTCGTGTGCGCACATTGTAGCTAATAATGGATTCAAGTGATAATTTAGAGCAGCTTCTCTGAGTATAATGGTCATTTGTTGCTCGCATTTTGGCACAAGTTTGGCTTCCCTAAATTTAATTTTTAAGCATTTTATAACTTTTCCTTCGAGTTCCTTATCAGTTGGTTCATGTATTAAAACCTATTTTACATAAAAAAAATAAAAAATAATAAATATATATTAAATATATAATAATAATAATAAATATATACATTTATATATATACATTTCAAAAATAAGAATCTAATGTGTGTGTACGTGTGTGTGTATATAAAATAAAAATATTTTACCCCTTTGCAATATCTATCAATATCAAAGGTACATGCACTTTGTAATGCAGTGTTAAATCTGTAATCGGTGTTCTGTTCGATCATTCTTTTAATTACGATACTTTTACAATTATCATCGAAAGTGGAATCATCTTTATATCTTTTCAAACAGTCAAGACTTCCTGATCGATTAACGTCATGGCAAAATTGTCTCAACATTGCACGGCAAGTATTTATCAATGCAAAATCGCTCGAACTATCTTGAAACTCTTGTTTCCTTACATTAAATAACTTTTTGTGACACAAATCGGACAATTTCGTTTTGTGTAAGGCCAAACATTCTAATACCTGCATATAAAGGAATTATTTTCATTTTGTTCAATTGAAACGTTTATCATATTGCTTGATAATTTTTTTTTTTTAAATAGATATCAAATAATCATGAATATTACCTGTGAATTGCCTGGTTCCACTTTAAAACAATATTGTTTTATATCTTGTGTACAAAAAGCATATAATGCAGGATCAAACTGTATATTCTCTCGTTGTTGATATAACTGAGCTTTCAATTGCTGTCTACATTCTTTCGGTATACGATGTTGCGTATTTTTCATTATGTCACCTTGAACAATCGAGCTAAGACATTCTATGACTTCTGCTTTTGTTTTCGATCTACAAGAAAAATAATTATATTAATTATATTGCATACATATACATATACGTATTAAATATTAATAATTATTCTCAGGAATACGTTAATTACTTGGGACACCATCTTTTAACATAAGTTCTACAAGCCTCTTTAAACTTGTATGTAAATCGATAATTCTTCAATGATATTAATTGAAAATGTTCTACAGCTGCTTTACATTTATAATCAGATCGAACGTCTAACTCATTTTTATGTTCTATTAAACATTCCATCATATCACCTTCGTCTTTGCCATATTTAAGCACTTCCTAAAAAATTTTGATTATGATATACACATATATATATGTATATATATATTTGATACCAATTAGATATGCCATAATGTTTAATATCACTTAATAATACTTTAGAATTTAAAATTTACCTTTTTACTCCATATAAAGATAAAAAAAGAAAAATTGTATATACCTCACAATGATGTTCCATAACGTGTTGACATGCCGACGAAATTATTGGGTTTAGTTCAATACGTTCAGCTTGTACTTCTGTAAAATTTCCAACTGCCAATTTGCATACTTTAGTTAAACTGTAATATAAATATAAATATAAATATAAATATAAATATAAATATAAATATATATATATATATTTTTTTGTATTAATAACCAATAGAAGCACGCAATGACTTTAAGAAATATCATTCGATATGATAAAATACCTATCCAAATTATCTTGAAGACATAGAATCTCCTCTCCTTTCGCAGTTTTATCGTAACAAAATGATGCCAAGTCGCTTAAACATACTTCTTCAATTTCGGGTTGTAAATCGACGTTTACCGCCCTTTGCCTCATGACCCTTCTTATTTCCTCCAAACATTCACCCTTCAACTATAAAAGGAGAAAATTTAAAAAAAGATAAAATAGATAGATATATTTAATTAAGTAGAAATGATTAAAGGACATTCTTACCGTCAAATTTTTTTGATAGGCATGTCTGTATAAACATGGTAATACAAGAGGACCTCTTTCTGGATCCATTTGCGTTCCATCGTTTGCCCATGCATTTGCCGCGTGACACAAACGTATAGCATCGTATTTACATGCTTTATACAATTGAGGATCCAATTTGTAATCTCTAGCTACGAAATATTGTATTTGAATCAATGCCGTTTCACAGGCCTCCGTCATTCTGGGAGTTCCAATTTGGTCCGTCAGACAAGATATAACTCTGGCATCTCCGCCACGTACCTTATAAATAAAACATTTAAAATATATTAACGATTAAAATATATTAACAAAGTTACTTAACATAATCACTGTTATATATATATATATATATATATATATATATATATATATATCATAAAAATATAGTATCATACATCTTTGCAAGCTTGATTGACGACAAGCTGACATTCTTCTCTCAAAACTGGATCTATTCTCCAATCTTCTCCGGCATCTGCTCCTTTAATTAATTGTTCTAACTGCAAATATGACATGAAATAATCTAAAAGGATATTATTATAATATTATCAGTTATATATTTACCGCTCTCTGACATTTGTTAGAAACTCTAGACTTCTTCTTTCGCGTTCTGGTATGTTCCATTAAGCAATGAATTGTGGCACCGCCGACTTCAAGGCTATTACAAAACATTGTGATATCATTGGCGCAACCATCGACTATTTCAGGAGATAATCTATAATCTTCCATTAATAATTTTCTATGATCAAACATTTCCGCCTGGCAAGATCTTTCGATTTTGGAGCCATTCTTCATAGCCGATTCGAGACAAAGCAAAATTTGTGCGAGTCTTATTTCTTTATCCTCTGATACCCCTTTTTTACAACGATTCGTTTTAATATCATCTTTACATGCTTTAACAAAACCTTTGCTGACCTTATAATCAGAGGCAATTAGTTTTTCCCTTCTTATAAGCTGTTCTTGACACTGAGCCGTCATGGAATGTTCTGTTTTATGTTGCATCAAACACTTATATACTTGACCACTTCCTGGCCTTATACTCGGACAAAATTTGATATGATCATGTATACAGGCTAAATAGAGTTGACGATCCAATTTAATATTATCAGCTTGTATTTCAGAAACGCGGAGTATCCGTCTTTTACATTTAACCTGTAACTGTTCGATATGTTCTTGCAAACAGGCTAAAATTTGTCCTTGCGATATGTCTCTATATTGTTGTATCCTGCCACATTTAAACGTTTTGATATCTTCTTCGCAATCAGAAAAAAACGGTGTAATGATTCTGAAATCACTAAATGCAATCCATTCCAACCGTTGGATATAAGCGATACATTGCAGATTTTTCACGCTTTCCCTCTTCTCCACCAAACAAGACAAGTATGCTCCCTGTACATTTCCTTTGGGAGAACAATCCAAATTATCCAACTCGTTCTGATCGCACGCTTTTTCAGCCAATCTATATACATTTTGATTGTTGGTAATGTTCTTCACATAATCCCAAATTGCTTGCTGACAATCCGCGTCAATGATAGACATCTCGTTTGGCTGTGAAATTAAAATTTAATTTAATTAATGAAAAAGAAAAACAGAAAAAAGGCAAAGAAATACATAATATCCAATAATCCATTATAATTCTTACCTTCAAAGTTTGAATGCATTCCAATAGCACCAACTCGTCATTTTTGTCAACGTCCTCGCAGAGTTCCTTCAAATTTATTTGACACTTTGGTAACATCAAGCTTAACAAATTGTTCTCACGTTTGTGTATAGGATTTCTTTTGATCCTATGCAAACTGTCACCGGTGGGCTTGCTAAAGACCCAACTGATTTGCGGGGAAATTTCATTTTCGTTCGTAGATGAATTCTCGGAATAAACATTTGAGGTAAATGTGATGGAAGTAAATAATAGAAGTTGTAGAAAAATCGTAAATAAAATATTAATAAAATATTTCGTGCGTTCCATTCTATGCGATAAAGTCTTCGGAGCGTAAGCGCTTGCACTCAAATTATATTTCTTTCGGTACACATTACAACGCAATCACTTTTTCACGAGAGACGTTCGAGATTTTTTCTCCCTTCTTTCCTTCGCGGACCCTCTCTCTCTCTCTCTCTCTCTCTCTCTCTCTCTCTCTCTTTCTCTATTAACCGTCATATAAAATCAACGTCATGAGCATTTATCTGAACTTTGCGCGTAAGAGTATTACCATAAGATCTTTTTTAACACGACGACGACGACGACGACGACAACGACGACGACGACGACGACAACGACGACGACGACAATGACGACACGACGACAACGACGACGACAACGACGACGACGATGACGAAGATGACGACGATGACGACGATAACGAAGATAACGACGATGACGACGATGACGGCGACGACGACGACGACGGCGACGACGACGAGGACGACGAGGACGAGGACGACGAGGACGAGGAGGACAATGATACGCTTACAACTCGAGATTCCGTCGACACGGATGACGCGCGAAGGACGTTAACGGCGATTGGTCATCGTTCCTTAATCATATTATATCCAATCGAGGCGGGAAATTTGAACGAAAGGTATAAAAAAAGTAGACGATCGAGTTCACGAAGATTCGATGCAATACAATCGCGATGTTGTACTATAGCGATATCAATCGAAGGCGTTGAATAGTAAATGCGGCAATTATTAAAAAAAAAAGAAAAACAGATAAAAAAAGAAACAAAGTAAGTAAAGCTCATTTCGATGATTAAATAAAAACATAATGACGATGATGATAATAATGATAATAATAATAATAATAATAATAATATGAAATGTACACGATCGAAAAGAAAGGGATGGAACGACGAAAGAAGAAATCAAATTATGGCGCAATTACGAAGTTTGCCGAAAGTATACGAAGACCGGTGAAACGGATGTCGTAATACGCAAGATGACAAACCCAACCGACCAATCAACCGACCGACCAGCAGCAGGCATCAGTCGGTGTAGCCAGCCAAAGAACTACGGGAGCGGCTAACGTACGTACGTTATAACGTACGTACGTATGACGTAACGTTGGTAGCACTGCGTAATCACTTGCGCGTGTGTTTGCGTGCGTTAGTGAGTGAGTAGTGAGTGAGTGCGTGCGCGCGCGCGCGCGCCTATGTGTGTATGTGTAAGTGTTACGTATGTATATCTCTTAGCCCCGTCGTCTGCATTAAAGGGGGGCAAGTGACAGCTCCCGGAGCTGCATATATCGTTGACACTCGTGGGTGCGTAAAACGACGGCGTCGGCCTCGGGAAAGGAGAAAAGGAAGAGGAAGAGGAGGTGGAGAAGGAGGAGAAGGAGTTGCGCCGGATTAGCAAAGTTTTGCGAGTACAGTAAGACCACATAAAGTATTATCATCGTTCTGAACAGAAGGGGTAGGGAGGGAGGAAGGGAGGGCGACGAGATAGAGAGAAAAAGGGTGCAATTGAGAAAAGGAAGGGACCTAACGAGAGAGAGAGAGAAAGAGAGAGAGAGAGAGAGAGAAGGGAAAATTGGAAATATAACGGCGATAAAGTGTATAGAATCGTTCGTAGTGTTGTCGTTCGTTAATAAGAGGTACGTGTGTTAAATGCAGAGAAAAGGACGCGAACGGAAGAAGAGATACGGAACGACGATCGGCGACGGCGATTCGTAAACGATGTAAGAACTTAAAAGAGTTTTTCGGTGCTAAGCGTTAATCTATCTATGGATAGATAGATAGATAGATACGTAGATAGAGAGAAAAGATTCCGCGTAAACGGAAACGCATCGAACGAACGTTTTCGTATTCCGAGCGGTGCTTCGGTTCGACGACGACGACGATCTAGATTAGGACGACGACAACAACGACGACAACGATGACGACGACGACGACGACGACGACAAAAATACTTATATATCAATGTAGGTAGATACGTACGTATATACCTACGCGCGTATATATTATTTATATATGTACAACGATCGACGAGGAGGCGGTGGACGATGATGCTGTCGGAGAAAATGTTCTACGGCTGTTGCGTATCGATCGGTATCGTCCCGTCGAAACGACGACGATCAACTCCGTCGTCCCTTCTTATTCGTTCAAACTCCGAGCTACGAGAGAAAACGTGTCCAGGTTCTTTTAAACGGGGATACTTCGCGAAGTAAAAAACAAACGAAAAAAGAAACTGGAGTTGACCGAGTGAATAAAGAAAGAACGAGTGAGAGAGAGAGAGGGGTATCATAACCCGTGTAGTATTACTATATAAACATAACATTTGTGTTGCTCTCGTTCTTCTATCCTCTCTCGTGTCGCTTTCTAACGTAGTACAGGTAATCACTATTATATCACGATAGATTAAAATATCACACTTTTCGTTCCTTTTGAATTAAACGATCTCGCCGAGAAAGATGAGTGTGAAATTACATAAAAAAATCCATATATATAATAGCACGGTGAGGAAAAATATCGTGGAGTATATATACACATAAATACATACATACACGCATACACAACGCACGCACGCGCACGCACGCGCACACGCACGCGCGCACACACACACACACACACACACACACACACACACACACACACACACACACACACACACACACACACACACACACATTCGAGTCCTTTTTTTCCATCGTATCTTTTATTTTTTATCCTTACATCTTTATCTTTTTTCTCTCTCTCAATCTCTTTCTCTCTCACAACACGAAAGCGTGCCTCATTCAAATCCTCAATCAAATCCGCTGGGAAAGCTGCGACTTCTTCCCTTCCTACCTACCTACCTACCTACCTACCTATCTACCATCTACCTACCTACCTACCTACCTACCTTCCTACCAACCTACCTACCAACCTACATATTTACCTACTTTCTCCCTTCTCCCAACCTCATCCCTTACCCCCGGTCCGCCGAAGGTTTTCATCGTCTGTCTGTCGTGATATTCGAGAACACCGGTTACAATCGTACTTAACCTCTTTTTCTTTTTCTTTTTATTTTTTCTCCTCTTCTCGGCTTTTCTTGCAAGACAAGTAGATAGAATGAAACCTAGTTATTTATGCGCTTAGTTATTTATTCGCTTTTTCCCCGCCCTCTGCCCTCAACGTTAACATCGTTCTCTTTACTCACGCATTTCTTTATTTTCTTTCTTCAATTTCTCAACGATTTCTCGAGGATTACAAAGTGGGATGAAGGATTGGAAGAGGGATTGTAAATGGGGTCGGGTAGATTTAAAAGTAGTTTCGAGCTAAACGAACAAATGACAATAATTTATCGTATGTGTATCTTGTAATTTCATTGGACGACGGCTTTTTAAACGCCCCGCGCCTGTGACGTACATCAAATACAAGATTGGGAGACAAGAAAATAATTGACGCGTAGTAATAATGCTTTGGTAAAAGCGCGGCGCATTTATACGCTCGCTCGCTTACTCCGAGTATTAATGCGCGCACGTTTCGTGCGTATTTAAGCAGCAACGAATAGAACAAGAGTCAGATGGATAATCAGACAGATAAAGAAGAAAACACAGCAGCAGACAAAGAGACAGACAGACATACGTGTGTATGCAATAAAGTAAATAAATAAATAAATAAATATATATATATATATATATATATATATATATATATATATATATAGAAAAGTGTGTAAAAACCTTTTGTTAGTATGAAGGAAAAGGGACGATAGAAAAAGGAAGAAAGAGAGAGAGAGAGAGAGAGAGAGAGAGAGAGAGAGAGAGAGAGAGTGATGTGTGCGTTCGGAAAAGGTCCGTTCAGTAAATGCACATGCACAAAGCACACACACATGTATATCCACACATAGAAACTCGGAAGAGAAGCTCGAACGATCGGTGACGCGCAGTTTGTATTGATGAAAAGCCGAAGGGCGTAAGAGGAACGGATGGATATATGCCGTGTATTTAAATTATCTACCCTTACGAGAATACACCTGTTTATATACCCCGTTATTTATATATAAACGCTTTGCGTTGACCTATCCAATCATCCCCGAATTGGTTGGTCTTTGAGAGAATGGTCTATTTTTTTCTCATCCCTTCCTTTCTCTCTCTCTCTCTCTCTCTCTCTCTCTCTCTCTCTCTCTTCTATTTTCTTTCTTTTCTTTTCTTTTTTCCCGACAGCCTACCCCGCATTTATTTTTCTTTTCTCTTAGCGTCTTACAGAAAAAGGGAAGGATGACAATAAAATAATACGTAAATAAAAGTTTCGTTAACAATGGAAATCCATCGGATTTAATTCGTTGCGAATGACGTAAGTGTGAATATCACAATTAAAAATATCGTTGTTTCTTGTTATTATCGTTGTGGTGTTATTGTTTTAGTAATAACAGCGATATCGATGAATGGTCTCATTTCGAGAAGAGTTATCGAGAAGTAAATAAAACAAAAGGGGGAAGGGCAGGGGGAGATTATTTCTAACAAAAACAAATATTAAAAAGAGAGGTGTGAAATTATCGAAGTAGATGGAGATCGAAAGGGTCAACCAAATGAAACCGAATAAATTGTTGAAGTGTAAAGTGGTGTGTGTTCGAGGACGTGTTTTAAGGATTTAACGATAAACAAAAAAAAATAAAAGAAGAGAAGAGAAAAGAAGAGAAAAGGAAAAAAGAAGAAGGAAGAAAGAAAGGAAAGGAAAGGAAAGGGAGAAAAGAAAATTTAATATTTAAAGTGTTAAACAGAGAGAAAGTGGAAGGGGACAAAAGTAGGGGGAGACAAAAGAGGATTCGGCATGTTCTTTGCCGGTGTCAAAAGTTGGCTCGAAACATTGGGCGGGGTGGCGGTGGTGGTGTTGGTGAAGGAAGAGGAAGAGGAGAAGAAGAAAAAGGAGGAAGAAGAAGAGGGAAAAAGGGAAAAAGAGGTGGCGAAGGAGGAGAAGGAGGAAAGAGCGAGAGAAGAGGTGAATGTGAAGGTGGTTAAAAAGGTGGTGCTAGTGTTGAACGAGGAGTTGGAGGTGGTGCTGAAGGAGAAGGAGAAGGAGGAAAAGAAGGGGGAGGAGGAGGAGAAGGAGGTGGTGGTGAAGGAGGAGGAGGAAGAGGTATGGAAGCTGAAACCGGTCGAGCGTCGTCTCATCACCAGGGGCTGCAGCTCACCCTGCCATCCCCGGGAATCTCCGGATTGGACGTCGTGAGAGCTCTGCACCAG
>OU426995.1:1242136-1319636 GCA_911387935.1 Dolichovespula saxonica | reverse complement strand
ACCTCAGTCTCCACCGACTCAGCTTCCGCCGCCGCCCCAGCACCAGCCGCAGTCGCAGCAGTCTCGTTTCGTTCCACTTCAAGTAGAAGAAGGAGACCCTACCGAGTGAGTTTCGTAAGACTCTGTGCTAATTGACTAATTACTCGATCTCCCAACTCCCCATTCCTTGCTGTTTGATACGAATTTTCTACGAGATATTTTCTTCATCTTTTCTACTCCTCTCCTCTCCTCTCCTCTCTTCTCTTCTCTTCTCTTCTCTTCTCTTCTCTGCTCTGCTCGTTTCTTTTCTTTCCTTTACTTTTATTTTCTTTTCTTTGCTCGTTTTTTTTCTTTTCTTTTCCCTTCTTTTTTTTTTTTATTTTTTACGAAAACGTTTTGTAACGATCCTGCTTTCTTCAATCTTTCATGAACTACGATATAACATCAATTAACGAAACGTTTATATCACGTTCGTTTGCATATACGCGGGTTCGACCGAAAGTTTTTAAGCTTGTAGTTTTTAAAACTAAAAGAAAAAAAGAGAGAGAGAGAGAGAGAGAGAGAGAGAGAGAGAAATAGAAAAGAAAAGAAAGAAAATTAGTCTAACAAAGTCTCGAAAAAGTGCAATTGGTTTTTGGTATCGTCTAGGAACTTCTCGCCCATCCGGTATATATAGATTATACAGATTATTACATACAGAATATTTTTGAATTTGACCTTTCACTTAACCTTTTTTTTATCGTTGTATGGTAATTAGTAAACGCAAATTAGATTTATTGAACTTCTGTCAATTACAAATTTCATATTTAAAATTATGGAATTTTTTCTCCTCTTTTTCTTTTTTTTGTGTTTTTTTTCTCTTTTTAACAATGCATATATTGATTTTCGTCGGTGTAATAAATCAAAGTAAAAATAGGTTATACACAATCAATCGATATCCATAAGTGTGGTAAAAGTATTTAAAAAAAAATTTCTGGTTCATTTAAGCAATTACTTTTTCAACGAATATTATATTACCTTTCTCGAACGATAAAAAAGAAAGAAAGAAAGAAAGTAAAAAAAAGAAAAAGAAACGAACGAAAACAGAACGATTAATGTCTACGAGGAACTACAAATTATTCTATTTCTTTACGAGGCACCACCGATTATTTTATCTTTGTACTATCCTTCTTTTTCCTTAATCGTTTATTTTGTTTCATTCTTTTCTCTCTTCTTCTTCTTCTTCTTATCGATAACACGTTTAACGCTATACTCGCAAGCTCGTTAACGTGCAACCGACTGGAAGCTGGAAGCGTAGCCTTATTTACGAGTTTTGCGTTGGAAGCTATACCGAAAGGAGCCGTCGACGAAGCCATATGTAGTTTAAAAACATCGTTGAGTCGATTCACGCTCACGAAATAGTCAATTTCATTATTGCTATCCCCTTTTAAAAGTAAACTCTCGAAACGCACGTTTTCTCATAGGCGTAGAAACGTAAAAAAAATTTTCCGTTCGTTTCCTCTTTCCTCGTACGTTTTCCTTACAAAGCGCACGTTATCCTAGAGAATGTCGGAGGTGCTTCGTAAAATTAAGAATATTAGGGAAGAAGAGTAGGGAGGAGAATGTTTATAAATAGTTTTCGTCCTGTGACTCACAACGGCGTGATGCGTCGTACATCGTACGTCGTACGTGCGTTCTTACAGGGCATCATCATCGTCGTTGTCGGTGGACACGGCCAGCGCCACGATGGAAGCGTCAGGGAATAAAGTTATCGTCGTCGAGGAGACGGCGGAGACGATCAGAACGAGTGGGAGCCGGCGAAGTACCGGTGGCTCGAGTCCGGAAACTGAAGCTCGTGGTATATCGGTGTTACGCCGTGTTCGACGTGATTTTCCGTCATTGTCCACGGAGACACCGTTCGAACAAGAGGATAATCGACAGGACCGACAACGGCAACAGCATACCTCGGAGGATGGTGCACGGTCTAGATGTATCCCCCTGAGTCTGGACGAGACCGTTACCGGTGCCGTAGTATCCGTGTTTTCTAAGGAAAGTAAAGAGGAGGACATTCGCGAGGATATACAGGACGACGATATTCAGGACGATAACGAGGGTTCTGTCGTTGTTGATCGTCTTGATATACCGGAGAAAGATAGTGAGGATTTGAGTCTTAGGTCTGTTTCCGACGGTGACAATTCCGTATTCAGTGACAATCCTGAACCTCAATCGCCGCCACAGCAAAGACCTATTCAACAAGCACAACAACGGCAACACCAACATCAGCAGCAGCAGCAGCAACAACAGCAACAGCATAGGCAACAAAGTCAGCCGGGTGAACAAGGGAAATTAAACGATCAATCCGAAAATGATTCGGAGGAGCTCGATGACATCGAGCTTATATTTACTACCGATGACACCTGCAGGGATCTAGGACTCCAAGAGGATCTCGTTTCCATCACGGAAACCGATGCCTGGCAACAACCAAGTCCGGCCGGTCAACCGGTCCTCCTGAAATATACTAAATCCGCTGAGGGTGAATCTCTCGTTTGCAACGGCGATAAGACCAGTTCCGTCGAGGAGGCGGTCTCATCTCAAAGCTCCAGTATCGATCGCGAGGAAAGCGTCGATCGATTCGACGAGAGCTCCAGTACCAGGCTTAACAAGATGTGGTCTCAATGTTCCGTACTTGTTGAAACTGACATCAGTAAGTGTGGCGTACTAGAGGAACCTGAACATTCCGCTAGGCATGCAACTAGAAGGAACACTTTGGCCGCACCTCCGACAGCTTACAGGTAATTAAATATATATATATATTTTTTTTATTATTATTACATCGAATCGTCTAGAAAGTTGGATCGTGTCGCTGGTATATTAATATCCATAGAAAAAAAATAACTTGATACATGCGTTTATTCGAACTATCTATTCGTCCAAGTCAGATATATATATATATATATATATATATATATATATATATATATATATATAATGTATACTTCTTTGCTCCAATGTACTAATTTCGTTTAGAATTTTTTGCCAAAAGAAAAAAGAAATACGAAAAAAACGAATATTAAAGTTTACAATAGTAAGTGATAATTACTTGTCTCTTAAAAACCAGGCGCCATGTTTCATATTTACATCATTCTTTTGAACTACACCCATTACTCTTTTTACCCTTTCTATCTTACTACTTCAGAAAATAGGCCTTCGTTTTAGTGCTTGCATACATTATGTATACACACACATACACACGTACATACATAAATATGTATATGTATATACAGACGAACGTAATTAGTCACTTACCGATCGTAAAGTGTTCTCGGTCGTTTTGAAGAGGCTTTGTTTTTACGTACCAGCGGATGGTAATGGTGCCAACGGTAGTACTTCAACATAGGTAGCCAGATAAAGCATATTTAAAATGTACTCTTTCTCTGTTTGCGGCATAAGTGGTGTAAGTTTTGACTTCGTAGATAACAATCATTGGCGTAATAACCTTATGAAAATCTATCGAATCTCTATCCGGTATTCGAACAATATGTCAGGGTCAAAGTAACA
This sequence comes from Dolichovespula saxonica, assembly GCA_911387935.1. Classification (NCBI taxonomy): domain Eukaryota; kingdom Metazoa; phylum Arthropoda; class Insecta; order Hymenoptera; family Vespidae; genus Dolichovespula; species Dolichovespula saxonica. Next base: position 1,316,120 of record OU426995.1, on the reverse strand, counting down.
ATGCATTTCGCAATGCAGGAGGTATATGATAATTATTTGTGGTGTATAAGAGTTCTACCCATCGTTGCTTAACGTATGATACGTTTTTACACGTATGTACAAGCGTTGATATAAAGAGCAAAAATAACTTTGCGACATAACCCATATATAAGTAGATAATACATTATAGATCGAGTCAGTATTACATTGTGTTATTAGATTTTCCTTACACAATGATCTCGTTTATAGATACCAACCTTGATTCTGTCTTTATATAAAGATATAATCACCACCACCATTATTATTATTATCGTTGTTGTTGTTATATTTATATTTTTATTATTTTTATCATCATCATCATCATCATCATCATTATCATCATCAACATCATCATCATCATCATCATCATTATTTATTTATTTCCTCAATTATAAAAAAATATATAGTTCGAAAATTGTCAGAAATCATTGACGTTGATTGCACGTACGATAATTGCAGGCCAATAATACATCGAGAAGCATTGGCTGTTAACCGAAGAAAAAATTCAGCACCTCTTCGTCCAGTAATGGATCGTAGTAGTGGTGGTGCCAAACGCGAGTCAGGAGCACAAACCGACATTTCGGCCCTCCCGGCGCAATGGCGTTCGGAAAGCTATCTCGCACACAAAGTGGCTCACACGTTTACAACGCTTCCAAGTAAATTCGCTTTGCCGGCTGGTGTACCCGGAAGGCTCAGGCTGTCTGACAAGACACGCGAGGCAAGGCGAGTTTTACTCTCGGACATCAGTTTTACCAGCATGGTTCCAGAATTGTCAAGAAGCGCCGATCATCTCTGTCACGATCCGCATGCGCAGGTAAAGAAAGGGGAAAGAAGAAAAAAGAATTAAAAAAAAAAAAAAAATAACGAAAAGGAAAAAATCCCGGAGAAGAACAAAATAAAAAAAAAATTCTTTTCGCGAAAGAGGAGAGAAATCGTTTTTACGTACGGCCTCGGGTTTTTAGCTTTTTTTTGGGGAGATCGTTTTCGAGGAACTCGTTCGAAGTTATTACGCAAAAGAGAGATAACCCTGACACGCGTTTGCTCGGTGTCGTAAGCCTGGTGGTAATAGAGAGTAGATGCGACGGCGGCGGTACGCGAAACAGACGGCAGTAGTCGGCGTAATAACAGCTTGATTAATTCAACGTGTGCTGGTAATATGTACGCACAATGATGCTTGTTGTGTGCGCATCAAGAAGGCCACGAACGAACGGAGCACTAACGCGAGGTTTGCTTTACATCTATGAACACGTACTCACGATCTCTCACTCCCTCCATTTCTCTCTTCTCCTCTCTCTCTCTCTCTCTCTCTCTCTCTCTCTTTCTCTCTCTCGTCTCTATCTATCTTACTTTGACCTATGTAAGCCTTAGATGATGACTAATTGCACCGTATGCATCGTAACTTCGACTTACGATCTCCTATTTCCTCTTCCCCCTTCCCCTTTTATCCTCTACCCGCGGATGTATTTACGTTCATGTCCACGCTTATATCCGCGTCCATAAGAGAACGTGAGAAAAATTAACCGGAGTCGTGTTTTGCGGCTGCCTTCGGGTCTCTCTGGATGCCCCGGATGCGAGAATAATACAAGCTTAGGATTACAAGAACTTAACGAGTCGTGGATCGTTTAAACGACAGACGTCATCAGGACGTCCGAATGATTTGTCTTCTTTAACTTTGATCCATTCATGGTAGTATTCGTTATTATGCTCTATCAACTATTAGTAATATCGATCGTAAAAAACTTGTCTCTCTCTTTTATTTTGCTTGTATCGGTCCTCTTGGTAATCGTACGATGTCAGGATATCGATTAAAAACTTATTTACCTGTTTGGTAATCCTAAGCTATAAAATATCAAATGTGTGTGTGTGTGTGTGTATGTATTTCACTAAAGGCCCGCGTTTGTCTGATTGTCTCTAGAAAGATATTTACGCATTCCAGACTTGTTTAGGATCTCGCGGCTGTGGACACCGTACACCGGAAGTAAATCGTCGGGAATCCTTAGGATCACCGGCAGGCGGCTATTGGCCACGTTGTAATCCAGGAACGGCTTTACCAAGTCCTTGCGATTGCCGCCTCTCGGCCGATCTTTATTCCTCGAGATATCGAGGTTCCCTGAGCTCTATACCATCGCCGGGATTAGAAGTTGTGAGTGGCCCACCGAGGAGACACTCTTGGAGAGCAACGGCAGCCTCTTTCGATACATGGAGAGTTCCTGTTGCCACTTCTACGCCCAGACCCACCTGGTCCTCCATGCCATCCTCTCCTACTCATGTTCACCCACCTGCTACGTCCTCGAGATCCTCGAAGAATATACCAAAGAGAACACGCTCGAAAGTCACTTTTCAAGGTAAAAAAAAAAAAAAAAGAAGAAAAGGAAAAAGGAAAAAGACAGATACAAAGGCGAGAAAGGATCGATATCGCCAGTTACATTTACATCCTATCGCGCTCTTGCTACTCTGCTCGTCGTACAATATTTTTTTTTTCGTTTCGTTTTGTTTTCAATACATGCATCTACGTATGCATCTGATATTTACGAAACATATATAAAAAAAAAAGAAATAATATTTTTAAGATGTACACAGACATAATATTCTTGGAATAATAAAAGGGTTGATATTAAATGCGTTACAGGCAAGGGATAATTTGAGGTACGCGTTGATCGCGTGATTTGTTTGAAACTTTATCGCTGCATCAAGTTCTCTTTATTGATACTAAAAAAAAAATAAAAAGAAAGAAAGGAGGATTACATTGGAACAAGTTCGTTCGTTTCTACGTTTCAGAGTGCCCAATGACGCGTGGCAGTTTACCTAACTTGCGTTCAGACATAGTAAGCGCCGGTGACAATAGCGGAGACTCAACGGAATCGCTGATAGACGAGGCAGAGGATTATTTGCGTCGCAGTATCGATTCGATGCTTACTATTTCGAGTACCAGCGCTGGTACGGATTATTGGAACAACAGACAAACGGCGGCCAGACGAAGAAGAACTCGTAGGCACTCCGAACCTGATCTTGCACGCGAATGGATTCCCCCTCAGGATGCGAGACCGTACCTGCCAAAGGTGAATGATCTCTTTTAATAAATAAAAAAGAAAATAAAGGATATAACAACAAAGAACATAACTACCCCGAAAGTTAGTGCCGACGAATGGAATTTGGTATTTGTAAAATTGTTTATTTTATTAATACAATGTACAGGTCGTAGGGAACTCTAAAGATTATTTTTTAAAGGTCAATCAATCAATCAATCAATCGATCAATTTTTTTCGAGACATTTCAGGTCAATTGCTTTCTGTCCTTCCTTTCGTCAGATTTTAAAATTACTTAAACCTAAGAAATTTTTGTCCACTTAGGAATATTCTCGACCTACCTTCATTTGTTTGTTATATAATAGACGTACAAAATGTTATATTAGACGTACAACATATGTATATATGTACACACATATATATATATATATATATATATATATAATATTATAATATGAATATTTATATATATTCTTTTTTCGATAGATACCAAGAGATCTGAAGTTAGATCATCTTGTAAAAGTAATCTCACCGGAAGGGAGAGTACTTCAAGGTCGTGTACGATACGTTGGTCCTGTTCCTGGCCGAGAGGATTCTCACGTGGGTGTTGAATTACCGAACGTTAATGGTTCCTCCGATGGCACTTTTCATGGTAGAAGATTTTTCGATTGGTAAGTATTATTATTATTATTATTATTTATTCTTCTTATGCACATAATGTACACACTTACACAGATTATTTTTTTCACACGACAGTATCGACATTGTGGAATAAACATTTTCTGTTTCATTGTATTTTATTTTATTTTTATTTATTTAGTTTTTTTTTCTAATTAACAAATACAATAATTACAAAATAGTATGTAGAAATCAGTAGAAGATTCGAAATTATACAGATTAAGATGCACAGATGTTCTTCGATTTGTTTATTTTCGTTATTTTTGTATAGAATGTTGAAGAAAAATAAAATAAAAAAAAATAAAAAGATGAATTGAAAAAGAAAATTCGTGGACGCAAGTCGGTTAAATTTTACTTATCCAACGGTCGAAGGAGGCAAAAGTCGTCGATATTCGATCAAAGTAAACGTTAGTCCTTAGTTAGGAAAAATAATAAAAATAAGTCCTATCAATTGGTCCGGCTATTTAATTTTCGTAATTGCATGATGTTTTTGAGGTAATGGGCCGTAGTACGAGCTGCGTGACAAAAGCAATTCCGTTCGTGATAAATCCTCGCGATACCTCCTTCAACGGGCCTCGCCTTGTACATATATATACTCTCTCTCTCTCTCTCTCTCTCTCTCTCTCTCTCTCTCTCTCTCTCTCTCTTGTCTTGCCTCTCTTCGTCTTGTCGTTACTTTACTCGCTTGAGTTGAACGTGCATATGCATACGCAAATGCAATGGCGTATCCATGTTTTTTAATTTTAAAGTAATATCGATATCATGAATTTTTCTTTTTTTTTTTTAATGAAATATCAAAAATACGAGATTCAGATATTATTGTAAGAATATATTCTATTTTTATTCATTCATTCATTCATTTGGTTTTTTATTTATTTTCATATCTGTGATATTAATAAATACGTAGTTAATTAATTTTTTTCTCTAATTTTATTAGATCAAAGTGTCCAAACGCATTCATTGATATTCAATAATCGGTTATTTTTGTTTGTTTTTTTGTTTAAGATAACTGACAATTATTTAATTAATTATTCTATGAACTATATGTGTCCGGTCTCTTTATTTATAGTTAACGATAAGTTAATAATAAGCTAATGATTGAGTCGATTCGAGATAGTCGATAATTTTTTTTTTTTTAACGAATTATCGTTTGATATCGATCGGTTCGATGTTGTATTTGGTATATATTAAAAAATAGAAATAAATTATTTTCTATGTGCAGATATGCATATATATACATACATACATACAAATATATATATATATATATATATATATATATATATATATATATATATATATAGAGAGAGAGAGAGAGAGAGAGAGAGTTATGGCAAGAAGAACTATCGTCGATTAGGGGGATATAATGTCTTGTAAAATTGCAGGAAGTTTGTCGCGTGAATCGTTATCGTGAGAAATGTCTCGTGCAGAGGTATACAGGAGCTTATACGAAAATCACTCGAAAAGCGACGACGATGTTCGCGTGACCATCATCGACGTCCCTGAAAGTGCGCCTCCTCAGATTTTGATCTCGAGTTAGAACATATATACACACGCATACACGATCGATCGAGCCCGTTCTCTGTCTGCCTTTCTAAACGATGAAATAGAAATTTTTCTGATGACAGCACATTTTATACATTAATATAATATTCGATATTTAATTGTTTATCCATTTGAATATTCTTTAAGTAAATATTTGTAAAGATTATTACGATGTTATATTTCTTTCCTTTTTTTTTTTTTTTTTGAAAAATTTTCTTATCACCATAAAGAGTCGGTGAAAAGTTTTCCATGCGATTTTAAAAATCGATTACTCCCTTTTGTCCAAGACTTTGGAGGCCATTTCAGAGGCTATTTTTTGTCCTTTCTTTTCCTTTTTCCTTTCCGTTTTTCTTTTCTTTTTTTTGTAAATATTGTAAAACAACAAGCGTTGTATCAGCTCAGCTTGTAAAACTACAAGTGTTTAATGGCAAGCATGGAAAAGTCACTCGAGGTACAGTAATCGAGTTTTAAAAATCGTTTAGAAAGTTTCGACCCGTCTAGAAACTTTTGGCCGTCAACCACCAATCAGGTACCCAACTCAACTCAACTCAAACCACCCACCCACCCACTCAGTCTGTATTAATTTCGATATTTCCGATCGATCTCATGTAAACCCATTCTTTTATATTTTTTTTTTCTATTTACAGTGAACCTGACCGTGCGATCTTCGTGCCGTTCAAAAAGGTGGTCTTGGCTTGGTGCACTGCCTGACCCGATGTATCATCCACTTCCAAAGTAACACCGAGAATTCTGCTCTCGCAATATACAATGTAAATTTGGATACGGCGGTATGTATCTATGTATGTATACCACACATAAAGTTTCGTTATGACTTTTAATGGTACGTTAGCTGTGGGTATCGTCTCTCTCTAAAATGTTAAACATATATTTCTTCCAACGATTTTCGTAAGTTAGCAAAAAGAATGCGAAATGTTAATTAATTCTTTTTCTCTCTTTTTTCTTTTTCCTTTCATCTACGTGTACGAGAAAAGAAAAAGAAAAGGAGTCAAAAACGAAACAAAAAAAAATAAAACCAGAGAACGAGAGAGTTTAAAAGAAAAAGAATAAGAAGAAAATAAATATCGTTGACCGGTATTTATTCATTTGACGTTCATTTTCGAAAATTTATCTTAAGAGTTTAATTGAAATTATCATTGAACGATAAATGGGATCTATGATTTAAAAAAAAAAAGATACAAAAAAAATTGACATATCGTTTCGTTGATGATTATTAAACATAAATATTCAATTTTTAGAGATGGTGCCAGAAAATAAGAAAACCTATATATATATAAATGATTTACATATTTGCAGAAGAAAATCACAATTAGACGTGCGTACGCAAAGCCTACGATAATCTATCTATATTTATATATATATACACACAATATATACGCGCACGTGCATATATTTTTAAAAAAAGACTCTCTCTATATTATATATACATACATACATACATACATACATACATACATATATACATACATACATACATACATACATACATACATACATACATACATACATACATACATACATACATACATACATACATATATATATATATATATATATATATATATATATATATATATATATAAAATAGTTATCAATAATTGTGTAAAAATGGGAAAAAAATATTTTGAAGAGGCTACATGTGTATTATTATTTAACGGAAGCTCGAATCGATTATGCTTTTATTTTATTTTATTATTTTTTTTTTTTTTAGATTTAAGTAACTCTCTTGTACAAATAAGCTATATACCTTATATATACACATATATTTAACATATACATTTATTGTCTACTCGCAAAAAAAAGAATAAGTAACTATAGTTACTGATTACGTCAGTTTACGACAGGAAAAAATCGCATGCGATGAATTTTTTTGTAGAGACCGATAATTACGGCAAATTATGTGTATGTTTGTTTGTATGTATGTATGTATGTGCGTATACTCGTATCTTCCAGGTAATATTTTGAAAAAATATGTGTCAGTCGATCTTCTTCAAATGTCGCGAAAAAAAAAAGAAAACAAAAAACAAGAATAAAACAAAGAAAAAAAAAGCTCGATTTTAAATGACTGACGCAAGGATTACTTTGCAATCATTCGAAAAACAGTGATATTTTAGATAATATTTTAGATAGCATTGAGGAAAAAAAGAAAAGAAAAATAAGGAAAGAAACATTTTTCGGTTTATCGTTCGGATTTTGGAAAGGTGTAAAAAAAAAGAAAAAAGAATCATAATAATGATAATAATAACAATAATGATAAAATATCGTAATATTCTATTTAAACACCGAAGATATGATAGATGAAATATATATATATATATATATATATATATATATATATATATATATATGTATACATACACACATATACATATATGATATAATATATTATGATAATGATGATAATAATAATCTGCCGTTTAAATTTCGATCTCCAGGAAGAAGTTCTTTTCTCAAAATGGAATTGTGCGTTCGTGCTGTGAAAGAAATAGAATTTCATATACCGGTGCAGTAACACGGAACAAATATTGTCGATCAAAATAAAATAATAGATAATTAGATATATGTGTATGTAGCTCGTAAAAATAACTTTGCGAGCCATTTTCTCTCTCTTTTTATGCATAATAATATCGATAATTAATAATAATATATCACGTACCTGTATCATTGACAATTATTACATTTTAATGTGCTATTTATATGCGAATTGTGTGGATTGGATTAAAAACACAAGTTTGTAGAGATATTTGATAATACAGGATGCACCAGAAAAAAGTTTTTAGACGGGGTGAGTCAAATAAATCTTGAGTTAAATTAAAAAAAAAATCAATTAGTACACTTTTCTCAGATCTATTAGGATAATATACGTTTCTTCCTTTTTTTTTTTTTGAAATTTTCAAATCGTAAAATTACGAGAAAGAGTGATCGATATTACGAAATTTTGTCTGAAAAATTTTACCCCGCCGAAAAACTTTCGGGCGACCTTGTAGACACATAACACACATAAATCGTAATTTTTCATTTTTTGTCTTTTTTCAACTCGTGACAATATTTCTTTTTGTCTTTTCTTTTTTTTTTAATTTTCGTTTATTTATTTCTTTCATTCCTTTTTTTCTTTTCTTCTTTCAATCTTTGATCTTTTTTTTATGGCATCACGACCATCGGCGGTGCCTCACGAAGAAAAGCAAAAAACAAATATGCATTATAATTGAAAAATAATGATCCTTGTGAGATAGCCTGTACCTGTATATATTAAACATTGTCCATTAAGAAGAAACGCGCCAAGTGTGACGTAAGCGTTTTTTTTTTTATTTTATTACACTCCAGCGAGTTTAGAAAAGATTGCTAGGTGTGTCGAGAGAAAGAAACTACAATTTCTACGTCACTGAAATTAGAAAGAAGAAAGTTTCACTATTTTTATTTCTTTTAGTCGGGTATATATACAGATATACATGTATATATACAAAAGGGTGGGCCAAAAGTTTCTAAGTGGACCAAAACTTTCAAGGTGATTTTAAAGATCAATTACTCTTTTTCGAGGCCTTTTCAGGGCTAATCTTTCAATTTCGGTCTACTTTACTAGCTTAAACTTGTAGTTTTACAATATGCAAAAGAAAGAAAGAAAAGAAATATATATATTTAACCTACAAAGTCTCGAAAAATAGTAATTGATTTTTAAAATCACCTGGAAACTTTCAGCCTAGAAACTTTCGTGGCACATTCTATATATGTACACTCAACACACACACACATTTTTTTATTATCATTATGTATCAACACGAACCGAATAGATAAAAAGAAAGACACATACAGAGAGCGAGAGAGAGAGAGGACATTTTTTTCGCGTTATAAACTTTATTTGATCAATCCAACTACGAATATCCGCAATCTTGCGAGTTTGCGCAACGGCAGCTGAAATAATTTTCGTCGAAACATATAGACTCAAGTGATATATTTCGCGTGACTCCAGGTAAATTTAGTTATGCTTTATTACATGAAATACGATCTTCCGTTCACATGTACACACACGCATACACACACACACACCTATGTATACACGAACGCCCACCACACATATGCATACACGTACACACACGCACACACATACATACATATAAGCTATTAGCTTGAAAACTAAACTCGAATCTGTGATAAAAGATTTTCGCCTGAAAGTTTTCAATAGTTTTCACGAAAAGAGAACTAAAAATTAAACGTCGACGCGTAGTCTCTTTGTCGATTTAAACATTTTCAAAATATTTCATTTTTAACAGTGCACACGCATGAACACGGAGACACACGCATAACACATCATTAATATTATTAGATTATTTAACGAGAGAATGACACCGTTTATGGCGTTGTTTTTTTTATAACAGAACAAAGAGCATCAATATCATTTATTTTTAAACAAAGACGTCTCGATCGATAGGTAGTTTTCGATAGTTATCGAAAGTTCTCGCTAACTGACGATCTTGAATTTTTTTCTTTTCTTTCGATCGATTTAATTAATTCTATTATAATTGAATTAGTAACACAGACACACCCAGCAATACTTGACGATAATATTTTAGACAAATATTAATGCGAATTATGTCGTTTCTTCTCGAATTTTACATATGCGACATTTTATCATTGCCATTATATAGATATATATAAAGAAAAAAAAAAGAAAAGAAAAAGCTAGCTAAGTAGTGTATTTTACCATTATTATCGCTTGCTATGATCAACTTTGGACGAAAATTTTTATTGATAACTCTTTTTCTATTTACATAGTTTCAGTACAACATTTTATTTGTGATCGTTGTGTATTAAGATTTATTATGCCGTTATTATAATTAATTTACCTTTTTTGTTTTTTTTATCTATATAATTATAATTATAATTATAATTATAATTATTATGATAATAATAATTATTATTATTATTATTTCCTCAGAAAGATTTTTATAATTTTTATTTTTGTTAGATATAATATATATATATATATATATATATATATATATATATATATATATATATATATCGTATATAAAACATGTGTATAGAATGTCAATTTCACACAGACACTGAGCCATTTATATGTACAATGCATACGTGGTGTGTATGCATTTGAAACGTCGAAGTGCAAATATTTTCCAAAGCACATTTAAACGAACACGTATGAAACAGCGCTGTTCAACTTCTACACAGACCAAAAGGACTAATCAAATAATAACAATAATAATAATAACGATAATAATAATAATAATAATAATAATAATGATAATGATAATAATAACAATAATGATAATAATAATAATAATAATAATAATAATAATAATAATAATAATAACTACACAAGGATGATGATAATAAATAATAATAATACTGGAGCTAAATTTATGATTTACAATTTATTCTCTGCGATAGTATTTTTTTTATTTGAGTCGTTAAAAAAAAGAAAAACAAAAGAAAAATAGAAATTATCGTTTGAGCGGCGGCCATGCAAAAAAAAAGAGAAATAAATTACATTAACGAGAACGCTCGAGGATGGATTTCACGTGCTACGAATAAACCTCGAAAGAAAAATGAAAGAAAGAAAAAAAAATGGTGCCGCGAGCCGGATGCAGCTTTAGTTGGCGCAAAGAACATGGTTGAACAGCGCTGGTTTAAGTAATTAGTTTTGATAAGTCGTAATAATAAACATAATGCTACACTGTGACTATTCTTCTCTTGGACAATTTTTCTCTCTCTGATTTTTCATTCTTTTTTTTAGCATTTAATAAAACGTATATCATATATGTACATGCAAATCGATTTTTAAGATGGAGGCACACGATGGACCAACGCTTTATATACTCTTTCAAGTCATTTTCGAAAGATTTTTATTTCTTTTTTTTTTATAACAAAATTTGCATTTACTTATAGCAATTCTATTGTTCAATACGATTTAAATCATAGTACACACATACACAAAAAGAGACACTTGTATCATTGGAAAATCCCCTTTGTGAATTTTCTTAAGGAGTTATATATAAAAAAAAATAAGAAAAAAAATAAGAAAGATAGAAGAAAAAGTAGACAAAAGAAAAAAACACAGACACACACACACACACATAGACACAGAGCACGTTGTAATTAATAATATATTATATTTTTTACTTGCTGCAAAAGAAGAGTCATCGTGGGAAGAATTTACCTGTGTTAAAAAGTCAAAACATTTTTTTCTTGACATACATTCGTTCTCCATACAATATTTTATCTCTTATATACATATACATGTGTGTATAATACATATATATTCGTCTTGGCTATTACGAAGCACAGACGTTATAAAGAGAGCCGACGCAGATAAATAAAAGAAAAAGAAGGAAAACAAAAAACAAATAATTGTATTATAAAAAAAGAAATCAATAAGTATACACACACACACACACACACACACACACATAAAAGCGAAAATGGAAATAATACATACTGAATGTAATTAAGTGGCAAAAAGCATTGTAGGGAGTAACGTTGATCGATGTTAATCGCTGTAATTACTGTTACGTTTAAATGTTTCGATGTGACTTAGATAGATAACTCTCGAAGAGAAAAATAATTATGGGAGAGAGAGAGGGAGAGAGAGAGAGAGAGAAAGAGAAAGGATAAATAACTATGTGCACTTATACAATCGATTATTATCCTCGATCTAATTATCCTCGTCGAATTATTGTTTCTTCGTTGAAGTGTAAAAATAAAAATAGAAGAAAGAAAAGGAAAAAGAAGAAGAAAAATTGGTAAAGGCAAGAAGAAAAATCGTACGTGTGTGTTCTCGCTGTCATAAACATATGGCATAGGACAGCTGACGTTATAATAAAACAAAACAAAATAAAAAGTAATTGTTTTTAAGATTTTACTTTTTGTGAATTGAATAGAGAATTATTACATTTCTTTGTGCGTGTGCGTATGTTCATGATGATTAGACGTTTGTTATTCGAAGATAACAAAATACGACGATGGAGAAAGAGAGAGAGAGAGAGAGAGAGAGACAATTAGTCAGTTTTGGATCGATAGATCTCCTTTAATTCTATAATTCGAGAGATTAATAATGTAAGATGGCTGCGATATGGTACTTAATGCTTCGTGATTCGTCAAATTGGATGATGCTAAAGAGAGGATGAGAGAGTGATTCTCGATGAGATTGTTATCACTGTACCTAACTAGATGTTAACGTAACGAAGAGATATTGTCGTCGTTCTACTATTTATTGTATCGTAACGATGAATTAATGATGATGATGATGATTAGGACAATAGGAATATGACGATGATGACGATGATGTATCAGAAAAATAAAACTATTATTACTCGATGGAAAATGACTATTTAAAAGTGTTCCTTGGAAATATCGATTTCTATTTCTTTTTCTTTCTTTCTTTTTCTTTTTTTTTGAAACTTACTCTCACGAATAAATTCGCGTAAATTTACGAACGAACCCATTTCATCTGGTAAATTGGTTAAAAAGAGAACTTGCGTTAGAGTCCTCTCGAATTTTGAGATCGAAACGAAAGGCGCTTAAATCGCGGATTCGTTTGCAGAAACTTCGAGTAAAGGTTCGTCAGAATCATCCTTCTCGGGAACGCCGTTGGAAAGTTTTACCTACGAGCTCGAATAGTTCCACGATAGGGTTTAACGTATATAACGTTCGGCAAAGTTTTGCCAGACGGTTTGGGGAAACGGAATTTGAATACCTTATAGTTATATATCTTTCTCGTGAGATAGTTCGTGCCGAGTAATTAACTAATCCATTCACGTTATCGCGTGTAAGGCTGAAATATAATTGTTTTCGTTATAACATCTCTATTATTAGATATATATATATATATATATATATATATATATATATATATATATATATATATTTATACATATACATATATGAGTCGCTCATTTGCCAAATCATATATATATATATATATATATATATATATATATATATATATATTAGAAATAAAAACGATAGGAAGGAATAAGAAAAAGAAAAAAAAGAAAATAAAACAGATCTTTGGATTTTATTAATCTTTTATTTATTAACATAATCCCATCATATACACATCATAGATTTTTCATGAATTAGAATGCGCGATGCATTAAGTAAAGAGGATTTAACGCGAATTAGAAATCGTGCGACAAAGTCGATCGTGATCGTCGCAAGACGGTGAATGCTGTGGTGATTGTTCGGGCACGTTTTTTTGGAATTTTTTTTTTTTTGAATCACCATCAATACCCGTTTGTATTAGTAAAGTATATGCGTGTGTGTATTAACGATGCGCCGGATAATCGGCGTACCAGCCAAATGCACCGTTAGATCCGGTATGCCCGCCATAATCCACGTAATCCAAAATATGACCTATGGATCTCTCCGCTCGTGAATTCTCCAATTCCTCGTGATGAAGATTTGGTACGTTGGCTAATTGCGGCACGTAAGCCGGATCTGCCTGGCGAGGAACTCTCGGAGCCGACGTTAGTGATATCGGATTCAATTCCAACACGTCTATACCGTCGATCGGTATGGCGATGTAACGCCTACCGGCTAATACGTCAGATACGCCGTACAACGTCAATAACAACAGGAAACCCTGTATAACAGAAAGAATCGTGCACAATCGATTAATCGGATTTAACGAGCGTCCTTGTTCGTGCGCGTATACGCGCTATTTAAGAATCAAATTAATAATCTCTATCAAGACGATTACTAATCCGAGAGAGTGATAAAAAAGTTTTCTCAACGATTTATTCGATGAATAAACCGATCGTACTCTTTTATAGCGAGATCTCTTTTTTATAGGCCGAACACCCGGACTTTTACATTTCCAAATTCTACAAAAAATTTCTCGTCGCGCGGTACTACGATCTGCGCATAGAAGGGAACGAAAAGAAACGAGGAAGGGGAGGAGGAAATAATAATAGCCGAAAAGATCTTTAAAAAAAAAAGAAACAATAATAATTGATCTTGTCGAATCACTTGGGAACATTTTTTTTGGCCCCATGCCCTCCGTTGATAATTCACTTAACTCGATTGATTTTGAATGAAATCTTTTTTGGAAATAAAAAAATAGAAAAAATTTCTCAAAGGTTCGGATACTTCGTTCCATTTAACGATTGTTTTCTAATGGAAGAGAGAAAAAAAAAGAAATAATAATAATAATTGACGTTTACCAAATTATTCATTGTAGTATCGTCGAACCGAATTGGAATGTTAGATGAACTGAGGAGAGAGTCCACATCGGCGACGTTTTATACGGAATCGCTTGGCCGCAGCTTTCTCGCTTTTACCCGGACCACCGGAGTGTTGTGTGTGCGTTGTACCAAGCCAAACCAAGCCAAACCAAGCCAAGCCATTGCATATCTCTCTCTCTCTCTCTCTCTCTCTCTCTCTCTCTCTCTCTCTCTCTCTCTCTCTCTCTCTCTTTCTCTCTCTCTCTCTATCTCTCTCTCCAAAGAAGAAGGTAATTATTTTCCCCCGTCGTAGAGTTCTTGTAACGCGTTTATATACTATTGTAAGTCGTCCTGTTGCCGGTCGCTTAAGTTTTCGCTAGAATAATAAGACTGAATGATTAAGGGGAAGATGCAAAGTACGTTGCTACTTATTTATTTATTTTTATTATTGTTTTTTTAATTTATTCGTCCACTTTTTACGGATGTGTTTTTTATTTATTTGTTCTTTATTTCAATATTTTTTTTTTTTTGTTTTTTTTTACCTTTTCCTTCTCAGGAGAAGGATCATTAATACGCATTGTGTATTTTGTTGTCGTACGGGGGGATAAATAATAGTATAAGAGAAACGAACGATCAATATTCTCTATCTCTCTCCCTCTCCCTTTCTATCTTTCTCTCCCTCTCTCTCTCTCTCTCTCTTTCTTTTCACGTTTTAGTTTGACTTTCGATTGGGTATCGCTTATTTCTTTCAAACACCTCCAATGCTATCCATAATATTATTTTGCGGTCGTACCGGCTAACTTTTACTTCCGCGCAAGAAATCCCGAAAAACTTTTTATCTTTCAGACACGCTGCTCTCGGTCGTGTCTATCAAAAGGATCGTAATGGAGTGAAAAGTGAAAGGGGGATTGATATAAACACTATTATTTTCGTATATCATCACAATGATTGCACATATATTTTCTTGTCTCTGTCTCTGTCTGTCTCTCTCTCTCTCTCTCTCTCTCTCTCTCTCTCTCTATCTCTTTTTTTTTGTGATAACCTCTTATCTCACTTTTCTTTTCTTTTTTCTTTACTTCTTTGTTAAACGTCAAACACTTTCTCGAACGTACTGGCGCAGAGAAATTTCAAACGTGATAATAATTTTAAATTATGTCGACGATAATATGCTTGAGAGAAAGAGGTTGGTTACACGAAAACATGATTACATTGCAAATGAAAACACGTGCGCGTGATAAAATCATCAAAAACATATGCGAAGTAAAAAAGACACAAAAAAGATATAAAAAACATATATATATATATATATATATATATAAAATGGAAGAGAAACACATCTCTATGATATAAAATATTGTTTGCTCTACCGAATATTTATTAATGTAAAAATTTTTATTATGACATGTGGCATGAAAAAAAAATAAATTCAAAAGAATACCCTGTCTGTATTAAAGAAATACTGTGTAAAAGGAACAAAATGTACGTCTGAGGGTTTTTATTAAGTATTGTTCTAATTTAATTTCATAGATAGATATTTAAATGAAAAAAAGAAAAAAAATATATATATATATTATATTTGTCTTCGATCAAAACGTAGTGTGGTATCCTATTATTCGTTCATCCAATACGTCATAAGTATAATGCATTAGAACGGATATCAATAGCACGAAATGCATGCCAAACTTTTCGACGATTGCAAAACCACCAAAGCCTATATACTCGATGACTTCTTGTGGCGGGGGCGGGAGGAATGGGGGGATATGAATTCGACAAGGTAGAAAGCGTAAATTCGAATTCTCTAATCCGACCGAAATCTTGTTAACGTCCAATTAAAGCTCACGTGTTAGAACGTGCCTGAGAGAGAGAGAGAGAGAGAGAGAGCAAGAAAAAGAGAGAATATGTGGTCGAAATCTAAAATAGAAGTCGTTCTTACCGATTAAATAGTATACACTTGAATTGAACAGTCAATCATGTTTTATGTCGAGTCAGTTATGATTATTTTACTATATTTTTTTTTTTATATACTTTAAGAATATCCATTTTTTGACGCGATATATGTTTAATTATTTTTATATATACGAGACATAACGGAATTAAAAAAAAAAAAAAAAAAAAAAAAAGAACAAGAAATGGCATTGATTAAATTATACCGCATTCAAACGAAGTCAAATATTCGAAAAAAATGTGAATAAAGTTTTTCTTCGTTAGCGACGTGAGAGAGAAGTAACTTTTACGAAGTTATTTACGTTTGTAATGAACGTCGGACAGGACGACGTATATATATATATATATATATATATATATATATATATATATATATATATATATACATATACATATATATATATATATATATATGTATTTTATAGTATAACTATTTTAAGTGGACGTAAACGAAAGTTATGACTATAAGACGACGGTAACAAACTCTCAGTCGGTTTGCGGTACTCGCGCGCATAGTAAGAATATCGTCTAATCTTACGAGAGAGAAAAAGAGAATTAATTTTTAATGGGGATTAACGGTGCAACAAGGTGTTTTCGAATTGTGTTATTAGAAATTTTTTCTTAAACGTCGATAGTTGCATTTTTCTTTACACAAAATACTATACACTCATATGAATATATATCTCCGTATGAATTTATAGAAATTTGAAATACTTTTACTTAATCTCAGTATAGATTGTGATATTTTTTAGTTATATATACAAAAAGATAAAAAAGAAAGAAAAATGTAATAGAATTATTATTATTATCGTTATCATTATCATCATCATTGTTATCATTATAATAATTATTATTGTTGTTGTTGTTGTTGTTGTTGTTCTTATTATTATTATTATTATTATTATTATTATTATTATTATTATTATTATTATTATTATTATTATTATTAGTAGTAGTAGTAGTAGCAGTAGTAGTAGTAGTAGTAGTAGCAGTAGTAGTAGTAGTAGTAGTAGTAGTAGTAGTAGTAGTAGTAGTAGTAGTAGTAGTAGTAGTAGTAGTAGTAGTAGTAGTAGTAGTAGTAGTAGCAGCAGTAGTAGTAGTAGTAGTAGTAGTAGTAGTAGTAATAGTAGTAGTATTAGTATTAGTATTATTACATAACAATGATGAATTAATATTGGATTAAATATTGGACATATGAATCGGTGGTGGCATGGAACATAAAAAATTTGTTACAAAATTCAATTGATAATATTAATTCATCAGAAAAAACCTTCATATTTCTTGTACAAATTACTTCAATTACCAAATGATCGTTCTTTGTTAAGTCCAGCCTAATATACCTATATTCGTCAATGTAAAAGAAAAAAAAAAGGAAAGAAAAAACAAAAACGAAGAAATAATTTACCGGCTCATTGCGACACATAATTACGAGGTATCCCCAATCCCCTCCCTCTTTCAGTGAGGGTTTCGGTTCGGCTTTTTTCAATTAAGAGTCATTCGACGCAACTATTCATTCCATTAATTAATCCAATTAGAGTTATTCTCTCTCGTTATCTTATACTCTTAACATGTTCTTATGAATGTAACTCGCGTGTATACAACGAAAGTAAATAAATGAATTCCTTTTTTGCATTGTAATCATTTTAAGCAGTCAACTTTGGATAGAGTTTGTCTCTACGAATAAATTATTTGCATAACATGCATGGGGGTTAATTATCGATCGATCGAATTTACTTTACGATCTTATCAAAGCGAATAAGAAAAAAAATTCAACGAGACACAAGCTTTGCAAAGAAAAAAAAAGAAAAAACTGTCAAAATTCTAACGATCGATTATTTCCAGCAAATATAAATACTTCATCGAGTATATTTTGTTTTGTTCCTTTAAATTATTTACCAATAGAATTACTCGAATTGTTCGACGAATATTTCTTTTTAATCTCGATACGGTCATCACTGTTAAGTAAATTCTTTGTAATTATACTTTTTCATTGACTCATAATCCAACTCTAATCTTCACGAAATCTCATTCCATTGGGAGTCGAGACATTTGGGAGGATGGCTCGCAACACAACAAACAAGCTCGAAACACAAGCTGACACGGAAATAGCGAGGAAGAAGGTAGAGCGAAGCAAAGCAAATGGAGGTTTTTGGCAGTGAGGTAGTATTAAAGACTCATAGTGCCCGCAACTCACAAGGCTACAGCAAAGATCGTATACCAGTACTGTAATTTTAACTCTGATAACGTTGCCAAAGAGAGAGAGAGAGAGAGAGAGAGAGAGAGAGAGAGAGAGAGAGAGAGAGAAAGAGGGAGGAAGACAGAGATAGAGGAAGTAGTCGTATACATTTATACATATTACAGAGGATTCTAGCACGTAGGAATAATACGTGTATTTCTCTCTAACAGGTCGCGTGTAACGTCGTGTATATCGTGACGAAGTTGCACAAAGCATGATTAGGTGTATGTGGACACGCGATCCCTGCGAGCTCTACTCGCGCACGATCGATTGATTAAATTTTCGTATTCGCTTCCGAAAGTGGGTTTCTACTCGACAATGTCAACAAACAATATCGATCTCCATCATCTTGACGAAACGGGATCGTTTCGATCTAGGAGAGTTAGCGAGAACGATCGGATTTCATTTTTTAGAACGGAATATCAAAAATTTTTGAATTCGTCGACATTTCTTTGGCGACAAAACCACGCGCGCAGTTAACAGGCGTGGGATTTACATTTAATTTGTACACTTGTAAAACACGTTTGATCAACGTTTTAACGATTTTTATTTTGTTTCCCCCCTTTTCTTTTCTTTTTTTTTTTTTTATTGTATAGATCAAACCGAAATATGGAGCTTTTGGTGCCAACAGTTTCAGATATCATTTTCAAATATACCTGGTCCATCGCTAATTATAAGAAAACTATTTCGAAAAGAAGCTCGATTGATAGTCCGTCCTTCGAATTGAACGTAAATGGTATCCACAGTGCATGGAATTTATCTATTAGATTTTGGAAAGGACCCGAGGGTGTGAGATCAGAAGAATATTATAGTAAATTATCTATGTAATATTGGAAGTACTTATCTGGAAGGTAAATAATTGTTAAAAATGCAGACGTATGTTTCCTGGCTAATAGGCAAGAGAATCACATATCCAGTAATATTGTATTTGATTATATCGAATATTTTATTTTTTTTTTTAATATTATTTATATTAATTTTGATTTATCTGATTACAATTAACATGAAAAAATGCATATAATTTTTGACACAGGTGAGTAACGAACATTATTAATTTATAAAAAAAAATTCTCTTTTATTTTCTCCTACTTAAATGCATTGTTTCACTTTTCACTTCATGAAGTCCCAATGTCTATCTGCTCATTGATATTGTTAAACATTTCTAAAGACATAACAGTTGAACAACTTTCACGATATATTTTTATAATGATCATGTCAGCAATTTGAATAGATTAGTTCTATGAAAAAAACACACACACACACACACACACACACACACATATATATATATATATAATATAAAATTACTTACTAAGGCGATTCCAAAAAGATTGGTCCACCTTGAATTTCTTGTGCTCTGAGTTGCAAGAAATGCTGTGGTATTCCCAGATGGATTATTCTTGTATATTAGTTTTTTATATCCATAATCTATATCGTGAACATTTATATACAAATGGTAAATATCTGATATCTTAACTCTTCTACCAATGTCCATCTTTTTTCATTTTGCTGCTACCATTTCGCCTCTATTTATCTGTTACATAAAAAAAATTCTTTTAAATTCCATGTACATTTGCGATTATTTATTTCTTTAACAGAATGCAATCCTTAATAGTAATTAATACTTACCAAATCCAATCTGTGGTCTTGGCGATGGAAAATATTTTTATAGTTTTTTGGCCATATCAGCATGTAATTTAAGTAAAGATTCGTTTTCAGAGATCAATCGAAAATATAAACTGCGGAAATTAGACACCTTTTTTCATATACGTTTGCAGTTACTATTATATCTATGAAAGATAAAATATAAATTTATAATTATTGCAAATAGGACGAAACTTTTTGCTAAACTTTTATACATTTATTATAATCTTGCCATATGAAAACAATGCTAATTGTGTTTTTATAGATATTCTAAAAAAATTAATTAGCAAAGGAAATTACTTCCTCTTACTTATTCTTTTCCTATATATAACTCTCTTTGTTTACTTTTAATCCTATTTTTTTGTGAATATAATTTATTTTTTTGGCAATTTGATCAGCATTACCTTTTATTATTATTTTTTGTTTGTGATCTGCAAAATAATTCTTTAGATTAATAAATGTATACATTCATTGAGAGATATTAATTTTCTATAAAAAAAGCAAAGTATTAAAAAACATTATTTAATATACATAGCACATTACCTAATGAAGGAATTAGTTTTTCCGCAGTAATATTTAAGCGTCTGTTTGTTTGCATTTTCATTTCATCTGAATTGATTTCACATAATCTAATTGTTTTTTCATAATCCTTTACAGGTACATACATTTCGCATGTCTCAACAAGTGCACGATCTGATATTACATTCTCTATCATAGCTACAACTAGATCTATGCCTTCTTTAGTTCCTATAATTGTGCAAGTACAATTAAAATATTGTAAATCATCGTTTTGGAAATTAATCGAAGTTTGAGATATAATCTGAATTTCTTGTATGATTGAAGAACAATGTATTCCAATTAAAGCGAGTATATATTTATTTTCCACTTTTACAGTGGAGGACAAAAGTATTCGTACAGTAAGTATGTGAAAAGAAAAAGATCTGTATTTTCTACATTATTGATCAAATTGACATAAATTAGTTCACATGTTATTCGCTAACATTAATAGTAAGTAATATAAATAAACAACAGTTAATTATAATATTTGGTCACTTGTAAAACTTAATTTTTCGTCAAATGGTAAAATTTCACTGGGACATAAGTATTCGTACAGTATTATTTATATTGATAAATATAAGAGATATATTTGATCTTGAACATTTAACCCAAAACAAACATTGCACCAGTAGAATTCTAGTAGTTTGCTTAAAATAGGCAAGGTGACAACACGTTATTGTTAATAATTTGAAATATGGGAAGAAAGTGCAAGGAAACGACTTTAGAAGAGCGAAAAATTATTATAAATTTATTCAAAGAGGGTAAATTTTACGCCAAAATAGCCGAAATATTAAAAAGAAGTCGTTCGATGATTCAGAGTATAATAAATAAATTTAAAACAGAAGGAATATTACATAATCTAAAAAGAAGTGGTAGACCTCGAAAATTGAGTTTAAGAGAAGAACGAAAAATTGTAAGAATTATTAAAAAAAAAAAAAAACAGATACAGGGCATCTGAAATTGCATCAGAAGTTCGGGAACATATGCACAATAAAGTACATTCGAAAACAATTCAAAAAATATTGCACAGAGCAGAATATAAAAGTAGAGTCGCACGACGGAAAACATTTATCAATAAAGTTAATAAAAAAAAGAGACTGGAATTTGCAGAAAAATATATAAGTGTAAACAATGACTTTTGGTGTAACGTTATATTCTCAGACGAATCTAAATTTAATATTTTTGAGCCAGATGATTGCAAAAGATGGATAAAAAAGATGGATAAAAGAATTTACAAAAAAGTGCGGACAAATTAGATATTGGAAATACATTTTATTTCCAACAAGACTGCGACCCAAAACATAGGGCAAACATAGTGCGCCAGTGGTTGTTATACAACACTCCGCACATGTTAGTAACTCCCCCACAATCATCTGATATAAATCCCATTGAACGTGTATGGTGGGAACTCGGAAAAAGAGTAAGAAAATATAATATAACATCGAAAGAACATTTAAAAAAAATTTTAAAAGAAGAGTGGGATAGTATAATGCCGGATTTTATAAAAAAATTAGTATTATCAATGCCGAATAGATTAGGTGAAGTTATTCGTCAAAAGAGGAATCCTACGAAATACTAAACATTACATTTATATTAATTACTAAAAATGTACGAATACTTATGTCCCGGAAAAATTTCACCATTTGACGAAAAATTAAGTTTTACAAGTGACCAAATATTATAATTAACTGTTGTTTATTTATATTACTTACTACTAATGCTAGCGAATAACATGTGAACTAATTTATGTCAATTTGATCAATAATGTAGAAAATACAGATCTTTTTCTTTTCACATACTTACTGTACGAATACTTTTGTCCCCCACTGTATATCTCTTCTTAATTTATATTATATATATATATATATATATATATATATATATATATATATATAGAGAGAGAGAGAGAGAGAGAGAGAGAGAGAGAGAGTATCTCAGAATAAATGGAAAATATTGTAGGAGCGACTTGAGCATATACAAACAATAACGATATTTTATATAAATGTATCTCCTATTCGACTTATTTTTCTAGCTATATTGTGTATTGCAATAATTCTTTTATTAGATGGATGAAACTTGACGAAATTAAAGAATTGAACAATGTTTCCAGAAAATCAAAACGATATCTGAACATGTATAAAGAGTAAGACTATCATTTGTAAGATGCCTGTAGAATTGTATTCAGATACAAAGAGGTCATTTCGAACAACTGTTATAAAAATAAGGGGATAAAGTTTGTTGAAAAATAAATATAACTGAAAAACAAAGTCTAATAGGACATATACACTTATAGGAACTTATTGTGTTGTTTTGATATGCCACACCTAAAATATTTCTTGTTTATACCGGGATATCTTGTATATTCTCTTTAAAAATCATTTATCTTAAACCAGCAGTAAATTAAAGCGTAAGTTAAACTTATAAAAGAAAACCAAACTAAAGCCGATAACAAGTATTGCTATGGTATCTTCACTTTTAATCACAATTAAATCTATAGAAAAACAAACAAAAAGATCCTACGTTAATTATATATATATTAAAAAAAAAAAATGAAAAATCAAAAGAGACACGGCATTCTTTTAAAGGTGTTCTAATCAAAAAAGTATATATATATAGACACATACACACGTATAAATAAAATTCCAATTTATATCATACTTAAGAGTAAATACAAAGTATAAAAGAGGATATAACATTGTTAAACGAAAATATATTACAATTGCGAATAAAATATAATGAGAACGATTTTACATAAATTCGGTAAAAAACGGAAAACATTCACACATATTCGAACGATATTACAACAGATAGTGTTTCTATTATAAATCGTTTGAATCTAAATATACTTACTGAATCTGTTACCGAAGGTAATCACTTCCATTTACAATCACTTCGAGAAACGAATTAAAGGATGACTATGGCAATAACATACGTGCTTAGATACTAAAAGTCTACCTGCGACTTTGAGTTAGTATACCGTTAAAGTCAAATTAACCCTTTCGGTACTCCTGCCGCCCATTAGCGGCATTCACTGAATGTTCCTGGGGCCGACCGCCGCCCATATGGGGCATTCACCGAACGTTCCCTGGGTCCTATAGCCGCCTATTGACGGCATTATTTACGTGTACACATAGCAAAATAAAAAATAACAATTAGAAATAAATACGGGAGGAATGATCATAAAAATACAAATTATGTTTCCTTTGTTTCTTCTTCGTGAAAAATTACAAAATAACGTTTGCGAAATTATTGTAAAGAAAAAAAGAAAAAAAATGTAAAAAATAATTTCAGTGCGATTGCTACGAAACACGAGATAAAGATCGACGGAATTATTATTTTTTACATCAAGATAATATCCGTAACACAATACAAGCAGATTGAATTGCAGCTTGTAATGCTCTAAACGATAGTTATTAGTGAAATGAGAAAGGATTAGATGATTCGATCCCAATGTATTTCATTTTACATGCTTTCGTGACGTTTTACATATATGTCAAATTTTAACAGCTTTATGAACATTTATTCGAACATAAAATGTTTTTATTACTATTATTATTATTATTATGTGACAGAATTAATAGAAACAAAAGAATATAAGGAATCGTATTTTTTTTCTCTTTTGTTTTTCTACTTTTATCTTTTACTTTTATACAGCATTAGATTATACCATATTCGATGTAATTAAATGATCGCGAAAATGTAAATGAAATTTTTTTCATTGTTCCCAATGAGAGTGAAGTACTTTTACGATGTTAGTTCCATTTATAAACGTCACAGACAACGTATCTGCATGTGGAACAATTTTAAGTGGACGTAGAGAAACGCATAATCCTCACGACGATGATCCAAACTCTCAGTCGGTTTGCGATACTCGCATTGTACGAATATCCGTTTTATCTTTCATCGCGCGATAGTTTGTTGTAAACTATTTCAAATAATTGTTAAATGCCTTTTATTAGGCATTTAATTATTGTGCGACAAAATTGTGTTTAACAAATTGTGCGATTACAAATTTTTCTTGTAATAACTTAATCGACAATTTTTCTTACGTCAAAATTTGCATTTTTCTTTATACAAAATATTGTTTTCGAGTGAATATTCAATCCCCGTATAGATTAACAATAAACTTGAAGTATATATATATAACCGATAACATTATATATATATATATATATATATATATATATATATGTCAATGATGAATTAATATTGGATTATTAAATATTATGAATTGGCGTGCAATACTGGGAATATATTCAAAATACAATGATAATAATCTAGAAACTTTTGTATTTCTCGTACAAACTAATAATTTTACAAATGATCGTTCTTCATTAAATCCAGTTGTACGTTACTCGTCGATGTAACGAAGAAATCGTTAACCGACTCATTACGATACGTAATTACGAGGTATTCGCTTTTAGTGGGGTTTTTGGATCGTCTACTTTCAATTAAGCGTCATTCGGTGTAACTCTTCCGTTAATTAATCCAATTAAGAGTTATTCAGTCTTGATACCCTATATTCTCAACATGTTTTGACGTACGGAATTAGAAACGATAACGTTTTATTTTCTTGCAATAATTCTAGAGATCGATATTGAAACAATACCGTTATAAAAGGGAAAAGTCGACTTATCGATGACTGATAATTTATATTACGATTTTTGTAGGGAGAAATATGATAAAGCAAATTTAAAAAAAAAAAAGAGAGAAATGTCAAAATTCCAACGATCAATACTTTTCAAATATACTTCATTGGTTTCCTTTGTTTTTTCTTTTTACTTTCTTTTTAAATTAGCTAGTTACTCGCGAGGGATTAAAATTGCATACGTTTAAAAGTTGACGTCATTTCCAAAGATATAATATTATTAATTACTCTTTCGTCGACATGTATCTCTGACCAATTCTTAACGAAAAAAGAAATAAAATAAAATATAAAATCTATTACATTCCATTCTATCACGACTCAAGATATGCGAGTGTAAGGCAAACAAAACAAGCTGAAAACAAGCTCAAACGGAAATAGCAAAGGGAAGCCGGTGTTAAAGTGATGCAGATTTTTGGCAACTATATCACAAATCGTAAACTACCGCCGTAATTTCAACACTAAAATCGTTGCCAAAGAGAGAGGGAGGGATAGGGAGGGATAGGGAGGGAGAGGGAGAGGGTCGAACATACTTATATATAATACATAGCATTCGGGCACGTGGGAATATACGTGTTTCTCGAACAGGTCGCTTACAGGATCGTGTTTAATGTCATGTGTAATGTTTGCAAAATTGCACTGAACTTGATTAGATGTATTTGAACACGCGATGCCAACGAGCTACTTCCACGGTCGATTGATTAAATGCTCACACTCGCGTGGCCGTCCGCATCCTAAAGTGGGCTCCTACTCGACAATGTCAACAAACTATATCGATCTCCATCTTTTTGACGAAACGGGATCGTTTCGATCTAGGAGAGCTAGCGAGAACGATCGGATTTCATTTTTTAGAACGGAATATCAAAAATTTTTGAATTTGTCGACATTTCTTTCGCGACAAAACCGCGCGCGCAGTTAACAGGCGTGGGATTTACATTTAATTTGTACACTTGTAAAACACGTTTGATCAACGTTTTAACGATTTTTATTTTGTTTCCCCCCTTTTCTTTTCTTTTTTTTTTTTTTTACTGTATAGATCAAACCGAAATATGGAGCTTTTGGTGCCAACAGTTTCAGATATCATTTTCAAATATACCTGGTCCATCGCTAATTATAAGAAAACTATTTCGAAAAGAAGCTCGATCGATAGTCCGTCCTTCGAATTGAACGTAAATGGTATCCACAGTGCATGGAATTTATCTATTAGATTTTGGAAAGGACCCAAGGGTGAGAGATCAGAAGAATATTATAATAAATTATCTATGTAATATTGAAAGTACTTATCTGGAAGGTAAATAATTGTTAAAAATGCAGACGTATGTTTCCTGGCTAATAGGCAAGAGAATCACAAACCCAGTAGTATTGTGTTTGAATATATTGAATTGCATCGTGGAGGAGGCTGAGCAAGCAAAAATACGTTTTCAATTTGCTGTATTCAATGCCAATGTCAAACATTGGGAATATTGCCATGTTAGTAGAACTGTATTGGAGTTAAAATCAAATAGTGATATTATTTCGCTTGGGTATAGAGATTTGTCCATCGTTGAGAGACACCTGAAGAAGAATGGAGAAGTCGACTTGATGGTAAAAATACAAATAGTACAATGTGAAAGTGAAAAACATAGTTTGTCGCAGGTATGTTATACATTTAAAATTTTATTTGACATTTATTAGACGCAATAAATTGCCAATATTTTCTAGGATATGGCTAGATTATTGAAACATCCAAGTACAGCTGACACTAAACTAATTTGCGGAGGATTAGCCAACATAGAAATACCAGTACACAGTAGCATAATAACAGCTCGTAGCAATGTTCTAGCAGAAATGTTATCTCCTGTATCTATTTCTCCAATAAAAACTGACCTTGAATCTGGAAAAGACGAAGAACAGAAAGGATATAAGGAAGTACGCCATCGACGCTACTCGATGCCCATTACTAAAAATTTTTAGTAATTAAAAACTCAACGAAGATGCTCAAAATATTTGCATGTTTTACATTCCCTATTTCTTTTTGTATCTAGCATTTTCTTTTATCTTGTTTATTTTGTTTATGTTTGTTGATTATGAATTTTGTTTATTATGAAAGGATCACTACATTTATATTCTTGCTTATTTTTTAATATGCATGCTATATTATTTCCAATAATCTGTATTTAAAATATATTCTACTTAAAATTTGTGGTTTATTTTTTTCTCTCGGAATATTACTTATATTAAGTATGACTTATTTAATCGTAATTGAAATGAAGAAATGTATGTATATATATATATATATATATATATATATATATATATATTTTTTTTTGACAGGTGAGTAATTAACATTATTAATTTAAAAAAAAAAAAAGAAACTTTCTCTCTTCTACTTCAAATACATTACATCTCACTTTTCGCTTCATAGGATCAATATCTATACTCATTGGAATTATTAGACATTTCTAAGGACATAACGGAAGAACTTCTACGATATATTTACAGCGATCATGTCGATAATTTGGACAATCTTGCATCTCAATTATTATGTTTGGCAGAACGTTTTTGTTTACAAGGTATTCGTGATAAGTAACGGTTAAATGTGAGCGCATGATAAATCCTGATAAAATCGTATCTTTTCTAGGTTTGAAGGAACTTTGCGAAAGGAATTTAATAGAAACTATAACCCCATATAATATAGCTAATCGATTGTTAGTGGCAGATGAGTTTGGTTGTGAGGTATTAAAAAGAGCTAGCTTAGCTTATTGCGAAGAAAATTTGACTGTACTTAATAAAAGTCTAGCTTGGAAAATGATGGAACAAATGAATCCTGAATTATTCAATGAAGTTTGCGAAGCTGGAATGGGAAGTTCTAGGTCTAGTAACATAGATGACAGTGAACTGAGTAATTAAATTTAGTCTGTTGTTCCACTTCAATCGATAAGTTTAAGTGACAATACATGTGACCATTACATTTTATTTTAAGATGATTTCACTTATCTTAAGTTTTATAAAGCATTTGAAAGATATTTGAATTTCTTTTATCTCACGTCATTATGTTCGTGTAACGATAATAATATTTACACGTTTATACACTTTATAAGAAAGAATAACAAATTATTTCTTTAAGAAAAAAAAAATGTATAAAACATTAAAATGGTTCACTCGTATGGTTGTATGAAATATGGCGAACATTGAATTGTTTGTGTTCCCAAACCGACAGATTTTGTAGACAGTATCGATATGTTAGATCGTGTATTAAATTTACAGTTTTATAATTTAAAAATTAAATACAAAAGAGCATATATCGTATACGCCTGTTATTTCAGCTGTGCATCATAATAATATATATATATATTATTATTATTATTATTATTATTTGTATTTTCTTTGTAGCACGTAGAACAATTTTTATACGTGAATCGGCCATGTGCTCTGACCCCCCCCCCTTTTTCTCCCCCATGACCATCTGTTCAATCGATTAAACTCGAATTATACGCCTTATATATTCGTATAATTCTTTTTGATTCTCATTTGTGCTTATATATTCTTAGTTGTAAGTATTTATTGTCCGGCGTTCTCGGTGTCGGTCTCTTGGATGGGTGGTTTTGTTTGTTTCTTCTTTTCTTTTTTTCCTTCTTCCTCTCCTTTTTATTCTTCCTCCTTCATTTTAAGCTGGTTCCATTCGTCGTCGACGGAGTTTAAATTTTTATACGAAGAGTTCTTCGAATATTTCCGTATTATATGAAGAAAACAAAAGTCCTTTCTAACCGTGCGGTTAGGATAAATAAAGAACGATCGTGCGAATGTGGGCGTGCGCACTCGCGTGTACGGAGTGTGTTCACGGACGTGATTAAGTCCAATCATGGATCCTGACGTAATTTGCAGAACCGCGAAAGCACGACTGGTCGTCTTTAATAATGGTGACTGTAACTTCCGGTTTTGGATATTTCGGTTGAGCTATCCAGTTGGAGAGACTTCGAACGTTTGCGGTTATCGTCGAAACGTGAATTCTCACGAATTGATATATCCCGGAACTTAGATTTTCATTTGCTAATCAATATTGCTTTGATTTTTTAATAATCATAATAATACAAAAAAATATGTCGTTACCCGATGTGTCTGTCACTTCAGAAATAACAAAACTTCCACGTGGTGAGACCTAGTTACGCGATATTATACTTTCTTCTTTTTTTGTTTTCAAATTTAAAACAAATAATTTCTTATAAAAGATCATTCTATAAACTAAAATATTACTTTAAGTTTGTAAAAAAAAGAAGAAAATAAGTATATATATATATATATATATATATATATATATATATATATATATATATGTATGTATGTATGTATGTATAATTAATTAATTAATTAATTCCATAACTTCAATTTTTGTGATGTATCAAAAGTAGTGTTTAGATGGAAATACGTAAACTGCATATATAAGTGTATGTTTGTATATATATGTATATATATTTTTCAGAATGAAATTTATAGATGCATATATTTTTTCCTGATACTAATGATGATATTGAGATTATGATAATACGTAAAACTCCATCCGACTGCCAAACTGTGCCCCCAAATGCTATCGCATTGTTGAAATTTCTTTGATTACAAAGGCTTATTATTTTTTATAATATCTACGTAGTATCCATTTTTAAAACTTTCAATAATATAATCGCATAATTATCAATAGCTAATTATTTCATATAATAAAAATTTAATAATAAAAAACATTCAATTACAAAGGTTTGTTAATAAGAAATATCTATGTATATAATAAATATCTATTTTAATAAATAATTATTGTTCTGATGAGTATAAAGGCGGGTTATTTTTCTTAAAAAAAAAAAAAATCAAAAAATAAAGAAATAAGAAAAAAGGCTTTATTATCGGTCAAAGTAACCACAGTCTCCTGTTATGACAGAAAAAGAAGATTAAGTCGTGTATGCGTGTGTGGAAACACTTCCCTCAAAATCTGTTTGTAATTATTATTATTATATGGCGTTAGGAACTCGAAAGCCCACTGTGGCAAATACCAAATCCCGCCGATGTTCCCATCGTCCTTTGTTACTCCATTTCTTTAAGATCCATTCTAATACTATCTTCCCACCTACTTGATCTACCCAATGATTTTTCCCCCCCGTTGGATTTGCCAATTAGTACTTTGTGTGCGGTTCGATCTTCGTTCATATGCGCTAGGTGAGATCAGCTCATCTTAATCGGCGCAATTTTTTGACATTAATAATATCCGAACTATTGTACAATTTATGTAATTCTCCGTTGTGTAATTTTCTCCGGAAATTTTTTCCTCGTCTTGCAACTGTAAGTGACCAAGCTTAGCAAGCATAAAAAGGGCTACCAGTAAAATAATAATCGTTCTGTAAATTCTAATTTTTAAATGCCCGGACGACGCCTACGAACCGAGTAATTTATTAATCGAATAAAAGCATGCATTTCCCGAATTAATACTTTTCTTCTTTTGTAATTTTTCTCTCGTTTCATTGGTTCGATTTCAAGTACTTAACTTTGTTTCGATTCTAAGTACTTAAAATTGTTGAACTGCTGAAAAATATTGTTACGGAAGACGAAATTTCCGTTTTTTTATAATATTCTGGACTTTTCAGTGACCACATATCAAATGTTTTATCTGTTTGGAATACATAAACTTATTCTTTTTTTTTCTATTTTATATACGTTTGTAGGACAAATACATATTCATTTAGTTATTTATATTTTTTTCATTTTTTTTATCTACGATAACAATGATTAGGCCATATAATAATTATCGTAATTTTTCTTTATACACACTTGATACACAAGTAAATCATGGATTTGTTATCTTTCTTTTTATCTGTGTGTTTTGCGCTTGCGTGAATAATCTGTTCAATCGTGGTTATATAACACGTTCGAGTGCTATACCATACGTTAGTCTCTACGTAATTATAGTCAACGCGAGACCAAGTTTAGTTTCAAAACACGTTTGGAAATCAAGTATGGGAAGGCCACGTGTTTTAATTACAGGCAACGACGTACCATCCCCTGGAATCGATCTTTTGCAAACTAAGTAAACGAATTTTCTATTCTCATTAATTTAATACGATATTATATTGATAATATAATATTATGATATATGGTATAACATTATCAAAATATTGTCAAATTTAGATGTGACGTTACGATCATTCAAAGTGACAAAAGTGTACGGGAAGATGTCCTACAAGCTCTTCCCGGGTATGACGCTGTTTTGGTTACTGGCCATCACAACGTAAATACTGAATTTTTGAATATCGCAGGTAAACGAACGAAAGAACATTTCGTAATGAGAAGTATCATTATAATCGAAAATATGAACATAATTAAACACGACAAATTCTTGATATTGATTATATCGTTGATAACGTAATAGGTTCACTCGAATTTATATTGAAAAAAAAAAAACGAAAAGAAAGTTTATCTTCAAGTAGAATGCGATTGCGTTTGTTGATCGACAAGTTTCTATCATTTGAAAAATTGACGGATATTGCACAATATCTTACGTTGAAGTTATTTGTGCGTAGAAGTATTTTGTTTTTCTTCTATCATGTAAAATGTATACATTCTCTTAATTATCTTGAACATGTTCGATTCTTACTTTAAGAGTCATCTGACAGTTACGTGTTCAAACTAATCTTCTTCCTTGTTCCCCCAACCCCCCTGCCCCCCGATGATAGGCAATTTTTTTACCTATGTGTATGAAGATGTTTCTATCTTTTCTAAATTAAATTTTCAGTTATTTCAATTTAGTGAAGGTACACGAACTTCATTTAATATTTCAGATGATATTTGATGGTTTCTTTTCTTTCTTTTTTTATATTAATAATACATCTATTGTATATTATTTCATATTTGTTTTTATTCGCATAGGAACCAATTTAAAAGTAATATCTACTATCTCGGCTGGCTATGATCATTTGGACGTTCCCGAAATTAAACGACGTGGTATTAAGGTCGGTCATACACCTCAGGTTTTGTCAGCCGCAGTTGCAGAAATTGCAGTCATGTTGACTTTATGCGCAGCCCGACGAAGTCACGAAGGACGTTTAAAATTAGAAGAGTAATGTCGCAAGCAAAATATTAATTTAAATATAATAATAATAATTGAGAGAGAGAGAAAGAAATATGCATATTCGATATAAATCAAATTTCAATGAATTCAACAAATTCATTGAAATTATATATATATATATATATATATATATATATATATATATATATATTTTAATATGTTATTTTATCGTATTATATTTTTTTCTTATATGTAATCTGCACTTGTTTGTAAGAATTTATAATAATTCAGATATGTGAACGCGAGATAAATGTATGCATTATCGTTAAGTATAATTGTATTTTAGAGGAAAAGTGGAGACTGCGTTTAACTGGTTACTTGGACAGGATTTACGTAATTCTACGGTAGGAATAGTTGGATTAGGAAATATTGGTCAAGCTATAGCTGTACGTTTGTTACCATTTGGAGTAGGCACTTTTCTATATACTGGTCATTCGGAAAAAAAAGCAGGTCCGTATTATCGTGATAAGAAAAAACAAAAGAATTTTTTTTATTTGTACAAATAATAGATTCTTTTATTGAAACTTCATTTCTTTTTTTTTTCTTTTTTTACAATTTATCCAATATTAGGAAAGGATTTAGGTGCTAAGTTTGTATCTTTGGACGAGCTTCTTGCACAAAGCGATTTCGTTATTGTTGCTACTCCACTGACCAATGAAACCCGTGGTTTATTTAACGATACTACTTTTGGTAGAATGAAAAAAAATTCTGTCTTTGTCAATATCGGACGTGGAAAAGTTGTAGACACGGATGCATTGGTAAAAGCATTGAAAAATCATACAATATTTGCTGCGGGTTTAGATGTTACAGATCCTGAACCATTACCGAAGGATCATGAATTACTTAAACTTCCCAATGCTGGTGAATATATAATATATGAAAAATTTGATATTAACATATTTATTACTATAGTTTTATATGTAAATATGCTTTTTTTCTTTCGCAGTAATTATACCACACTTAGGTAGCGCTACTACAAAGACTCGCAACGATATGTCCATAATTGCAGCCCAAAATATTCTCAATGGATTAAATGGCAAACCTTTAGTATATGAATTATAAGTATTAATGGATTTGTTACAAGTCACAGAGTATGAATAAAACTATTTAACAAGCATGGCATTTACTTTGATGATTTATAGATGAATATATATATATATATATATATATATATATATATATATATATATATATATATTACATAGCAAAAAAATCATTAATTTTTAATAATTTTATGTAATGCTATATGAATAATTCTACATATATATATATATATTTTTGTGATGTTATTTACATTTTATCCCATATGTATTATATGTTGTTCGATAAACTAATATAGTTTGCTATTAAACAAATATAATGACATTTTATAATGAATTGTTTTATAAAACATGTTATAAATATGCGAATATGTTATTGCGAAATCTTTCAATAGAAATATGCGTGCGTATGTCAAATTATGTACTTCCTTATTCAATTATCTCATCAAAAATAATACATTTAACGAATAGATTTTTATAAAAAGAGAGAGAAACTAATAATTCATGAAATAATATCAATAAACAAATATAGAATAAATTTTCCTTCAATTATAGGTACTGTACATAACAATGCCTAATGACATATCAATTATCCTTCGAGAGATACACAGGACAAGTGCTTCGAAGAATATTAATTATTTATCACCCATAGTGAACTACAGGTAACCATCAGGCTTCTACCACTGCACTTTTTAAGTTGCTCAAAATTGGCTCAATTTTATTCTCCAGGGATAAAATATGACCTGTATTACAATTATGACTAGCAATGAAGCTGATAACCAATGGTAATTTATTCAATTGCACGACCTGTAACGTAAATGAATACATGAAAGAAATATGCAACAAGATATGCGTTTTATATACATATACATATATATTATGTTTAACAAGATTAATATATTTGAATACCTGATAACTGCTGTACATACAGATAACTATTTTATTTTTTCCAAGTCCTAATTTACTTGCTTGATCCGTAGCCATTCCAAAAGTAGAAAGAAAACTTGCCCTCATAGCAAGCTCCGGTGCTTTTTCATCTGCTACAGATACAACCGGTACACCATCTCGATCTGTGATTAATATACTATGTAGGCCTTCTATGCTATTTAAAAGACCATTTAAAAATTTTTTATGTTCCTGAAATTTGTTTGAAATTAGGTAGATGGATAAGTATCGGATATGTTATTTTTCAAACATGCAACAACATAACCTAGGAAGGTTTAATAGATCATAAATTTCTCGTTCTTAAAAATTATTATAAAAGATAACATTTAAACTTACTGCTGTCATTTTTATGTCTCGTATTTGTATTTGATATACACAATATATTGATTTAGGAACCTTAGATAAAAACAATATTTATTTATTGTGATAACGTTGACATTTTATCAGCTGTAGAAATTGTTTTACGCGCGTACGTAGGAAATCGATATTTTCTTTGTTCAGTTTAGGGAGGTTTCAGTTATGCATCTCTTTCTCAATAGGTGTGCTAAAGTCGCTGGCATCCATCTTTTATGGCGATAAAATTTTAAACAGATGACGATATATATATATATATAGGATAAGTTCAACAATTATTAATTTTTCAATATCATTTATTTAAAAAATATGGTAACATTACTCATCATTGTCAATTATATCTAATGACACATAAGAAAAGTACACGTTCTTGTGCAAATATTTTTATCGTTAAATATTTTAAATAAAAGTATTTAAAAAAAATATAAGTGTGATTTAAAAGTAATCAGATGATTCTGATCTTAATTTACTATATTTTTTAATCCAGCTTCATCGTGATCGGTTAATGTGATCTTTATTAATAAATTATTTTATTACATTTGTGACTGAGTATCTTTAATGTTTATACGTGAACTTAAATCTTGATCATTAGAACAACCACCGTACATGAACATTTTTGGAATATCTTGTCCGTAATAAACCTTTGTATTTTGCGCTAGTGCTTCATATTTCTTTAATTCCAAGAATTCTTTAGATAGAAGTAACTTGTTTGCTTCTGCTTGCATTTTTAATTGATAATATTCAGCATCGGAACGACTTTTTTGCCTAGCAACATGCATTTCATCTTCTATAGCTGCAATTCGTTGAAGAGATTCTTTTTCCATGATCTTTTGATTGTACTGTATTTTGGCAACTTGTGCTTCTTTCTCTGCTTCTATGACAGCCTTTTTTCTATCCGTTTCTGCATCCTTTTCCACCACTTTTTGATGTTGTGTAGATATTAAGAGTTTTGTTTTTTCTGCTTCCCTATATTTACAAATATATATCATTGTATAAAATTCCATTTATCATTTATATACTCGTAATAATAATATTTCAAATTAGATTACTTACATTAATTCATAATTTTTCCTGATTGTCTCAGGAATTTTTGGTTTGGTTACTCTTACTGCCTGAATGTTAAGGCCTGGTGCTAAGTCGTTTAGATCTTTTTGCAAAGCAGTTTTTAAATTTTCATCTATTTGATCAAATAGATCAATATATACTTCATGTAAAGTATGTACTGAACAAAATTGATTTAACTCATGATGTACTTTATTAAAAATTAAAGTACGATCATAGTCCGCAGTAAAGTTTCTTACCATAGTATAAACTGTGGATACAGAATGAGATGTATATATGAAGAAAATATTTTCATTGGTTATTACAACTTTAGGAATATTATAAGGGTATTCTTTTATATGTATATGTTCTTACCACTGTTCGCATCTAAAATATTTACAACCTCTATGCGATCGAAGTAGATCATTACACCACCGCTAGTACCACAAGGTACATTTTTAACTTCGTCTGTTTGCAATGTAACTTGTACAGATCGATATGTGGTTAATACTGGTATCATCATGTGAAATCCAGGATTACTGACATATGGCAATAAAGCACCACCCTAAACATCCAATTCTTTTAAGGTAAATGATCTCTTATTATTAGTAATAACATAAATTTAATATAAGATATTACTTACCCTAAAGTAAACGCCAACGTGTCCTTCTTCAATACGATGTAAAGAAAAATTGAAAACTATTGCTAAACAAGCGGGGAGACACATTCTAATATATTTTTGGTGGAACATTTTGATATATTGATAATGTTCTATAATAACGTTTTTGTTAAAAGATATTAAAGAAAATCTCATAAAATTTCACAATTATGACACAAAATGTATACTTCAGACGTACTCTAAAGTGTTTTTGTCTTTTGAATAGACGAAAAAAACATGTTATTAGATAGACTATAAATAACTTCTTAATATTTCTTTTTTTTTTTATTTGCGATTACAATGTCAGAATAATTATCAGAAAATGAGGTTATGTTAATATTTAGTTTTCGTTTGTAAAATTACCAATATGCACTTCGTATGCATTACATGTATGCGTCAATTGTTATTGACCACAATAAAAATTGTACCGTTACTTTAAAGTGATAAATTTTCCTAAATTCATATTCCCAAAATGCACTGTTTTTACCTCACCGCCTGCCATAGCGCTTCATACATCCGGTACTTGCTTCGTGTATGTTAAGTTTTACAATAAATCGAATATGTGGTGCGCTTGCGCGTGTGTGCGCGTGTCGTGTGTGTGTGTGTGTGTGTGTGCGTGCGTGTGTGTGTGTTAGTATATATATGTGTAAATAAATATGTATATAGATGTCTTAACAAAAATATAATTTTATAATTATACCAATGTTCGTCACTATCTCTATAGACATTAGTTTGGAATAACTGGAAGCATCGTTTTAAAAATCGTATTATTATCGGATTTATTGTAAAAGAATAATATAATTTTTTCGAATTACCTAAAAAAGAAAATAACAAAATTTGAATTAAACTTTGAATCGATCGAGTAATTAATTGTCAAATAAAAATAAATTAAATTAGGTTCTAAAATAAAGAATAAAATAACGGAGCAAGCACAATGTTTTTTTTTTTATTATTATTAATAACCCATACTAATCGATAAATAGAGTTTGTTACACACGATTGAAAGATATTTTTATATATATATTATTTCTTCTTCTTTTCTTTACGCGAACGTGATTTGGATTCTTCCTGTAATCGCTGAAGTGCTTCGGCATCGGCCATATTTTGATTAAGCATTTTTAATTCTTGAAGAGCACGTTTGGCTAAATGTCCTTCGGGTGAGTCGACAGGCTCCAAAAGGAGCATTGCTAATGCTTTTCTGAGATGTAATGCAGCTTCTCGAAGCTG
Organism: Dolichovespula saxonica; assembly: GCA_911387935.1. Taxonomy (NCBI): domain Eukaryota; kingdom Metazoa; phylum Arthropoda; class Insecta; order Hymenoptera; family Vespidae; genus Dolichovespula; species Dolichovespula saxonica. The sequence goes on along the minus strand of OU426995.1, from coordinate 1,278,277 downwards.
GGAGGACATTTCCATGGGGGAAATTTCGCGCGCTGCGTAAGCGCGATTAGCCAGCAACACCAAAGGCAAGTGCATTTCGTACAACATTATACCTGAAAACTCATGCTTTACGAAAGAAAAACTAACGCTACTTCATTTCCTTCGTGAATGCTTTCAAACACTTTCGGAAGAAGGCCTTCGATTTTTGTATATATATGTATTTCTCTAGTATATATTTAATATATGTTTCAGATATATATAAATATATACTATATATAAGTATACATATATTTTTTTTTTAATTTCTAACTACCAATCAAATTAGTACATAAAAATAGCAATACGTTCATGCACGAGCTCTAATCGTCCTTCTTCTGGAAGATAAACTACCCATAAGCGCATTCTAATCTTAATTTATGCGAAAGGAAAGCATTCAGTATGTGAGAAAGCTTTTTCTAATGACAACATTAATTGTTAACATCGATCGTATTCTCTTACCCCATTCGATAACATTAATTAATTACTTACCTTTCAGCCGTGATATTCCAGGTTCTACCAACTCCAATACTTGAAGAACTTCCTTACACAAATCGAGCATCTTTTGAATGATCTTCCTTTGAGGATTCGGCGCTGCCACTTGTTTTCTATAGGCCGCTAATAATTTTTGTTTCAATGCCAATAAAAGATAATGATTAGGATGAAAAGATAGCGTGAGTTTGTTTATCAAAAATTCCAAGTCCTGCGATTAGAAAATTGAAAAAAAACAAACAAACAAAAAAGAAACTTGTATAGTACAAGCTTTGTGAGCATTTTTAAAGTTTTATCGTATAATCAACGCGAAACTGTTAATCCATGGATCGATACGAACTTTTACATTCGTTCCATCGTAATCGTCGATCAGCGCTCGAGTTATATTCAATGTTGCCCTTATGAGATAACCACCGTACATTTTTCTACACTTATTACATTGCCATTTACTGTCACGTTCGTATGGTTTCGCTTTTAAAGGATTTCGAGCTCCCACATATCCGTCTCTGCAACGTGGACAACGTATACTACTTAAATGTGAGCCTAATTCATATGGATCTTTACAGACCGAACACTCGCACTCGAAGTATTTCTCTTCCCGAAGATGTTCTCTCCTTTCGGCTGTACCCTAAGAAATAACACAAACGACCACGTCAATTCTAACTTATCCTTCTTAATTTTTAATCGAACCAATAAAACAGATCATAAAATGTACCAAAAGCGAAGAAGTGTAGTTAAAATAAATGACATCGTTCTCATTGATGGGCAAACTGGCATATACGGTGAGTTGAAAGCGATCATCGACGGTAATATGAGTATTTGCTCTACAATCATGAGCAATAAGGGAAGTTTCCAAGTATAAACCACGTAGAGCAAGAGCATCCAATCTACCGGGTGATCGCAATTCAAAACTGTTCACATCGAGAATCCCGCAGAGCCGTTGTAAGAAATCCGAGGTAGAGATATCGTCATTGGTCACCAGTTGTAGATCACGAAATATCTAAGCGTAATTGTACTTGTAATGATTTCTTTCTTCAAATTTTCTGGTTTCATTATCTTTTAATAATAGTTCTTTCTTTCTCGTTTTAATTTACTTTGATAACGTTAACTTCTCTGTCCCTCCAAATGAGAGTGCCTCTTCTTTGATCCATATGCGACTCCATGCGATCCACTCTTTCCCATAGATCCTGATCTCTATCTTTTAAAAGAAATAATCTCAAAGGTAGCAATATACCTATAATATCGTATACTTTATCCTTTGATATATTTTGGTTGTCCTTGAAAATCTGACACTCTTCGGGTGTGTGATGACCATCCTTTCTCTAGACAGTCGGACAATTATTAATATTAGTAAAGAGAGATCTTGATTATTTATCAAGATAACGAGTCTATTTAAAATTGTCGTTACCTCGCAATCTGGACCGCATAAAGGAGCAACGCAACATTTCTTACAAACGTACTGTAATTCCTTGTTAACTTTGATCAATAATTTTAAACAAGCAAAACAAAAATAATTGTCCTCGAAAACACCGGGTCCAACTGCAACGGGCTTTTCTCGAAGTATTACTTCGCCGGCTTTTATATTTTTTCCAGCTATTAGATATCTGGAAAAAAAAACGAATAAAACAAAACAAAACAAAATGGATGCGATTAGATCACGCGTGGGTTGGATCATAGATCGGATCTAAATTAATTATACCTTCCGAACTTTTCCGAATGTACAAGCTTGTACGTTTGTGGTTTCGAAACCGAGGAAATATTCTTACTAGTTTCTTTCACGGACATTTTCTTTGTTCGTCTAATCCTTTCTCAATTTATTTGACCATATCGAACGTTCTCACTGAAGTGTGAACAAATTTTCGCGAGTACTAAACCAATATCGAAATGAAAGAAGCTGCACCTCCACCCAATACACACTGCTATATTCTTAGAAGTCCGATCTGTCGCTGCTAGGGAGCACACGATACGAGAATAAAATTAGAAATGAAGTAACATACGGTTATTGACACACGCATCTTTCACATTGCGAGGGTGTATCAAAAATATATATATATATATGTATGTGTGTATAAATAGTAATTATCAAAACTTTATTGTAAGTGATTGTTGAAAGAGAAAACAAAGTCGACATTTGATTATTATCATTAAAATACTTTATTTTTTCACATCTATGCGCGTGTAGAGAAAAATTAAATACATAAATACATAAAGATCAATACATATATATATACACATATATAATATTTAATTAGAATAATATTAATTTAATAAATTAAAATAAATTATAATTCTTCAATAGATTGTTCGAGTTGTTCCAATGATTGTTTAGCAGCTATTCCTATTTGACCTTCAGGTGTATCCGCAGGTTCCAAAGTTAAGATAGTTGCAGCTTCCTTCAGTATTATCGAAGCTTCTATCATTTTTGATTTCAATCCAGCTTGATCGATAGTACCGGCATTCCATTGATCCTTTGCCAAGAAAAGAAGAGGCGCGTGTAATTCGTATAACGTCATTCCTACAAAATACATTCATTATTATTTGTGTAATTTATTAATAAGAGTCTTTTATAATATATCTAGTGTATATATTTTACTTATATATATATATATATATATATATATATATATATATATATATATATTTACCTCTTATTCGCGAATAGCCGGGTTCTATGACGTCTAATACCTGAAGTAACAATCTACACATGTCGACTTTGTGTTCCAATACTACCACCGGTAAATCGTCCAATAAATATTCGTCGACTCGTCCGTACATTTGAGTCAATGAATGCCTAAAATATAATGATCTATGTTTTCTTTTTCCATTATAATCTTGATAAGACGTATATACGTTCTCGAAAATTTAACGAAGTACGGAATGAGTCGCAAATGCGTACGATGATTTTAAAAATCGATTATTCTTTCTCGAGATTTTTTAGGCTTATAATCAGTCTTGTATTGTAGCATTAGAAAAAGAGTAATTGACTTTTTAAAATTGTCTAATGAACTTTCGATACATCTCTAATGAACTTTTGACTCGCCCTCTATAATATAATCACCTTAACATTGTAAGGAAAGCATGCCGCGGATGTAAAACTGAACGATATTTTTTCATAACAGTTTCTCTCTCTTGAATGGCATCAGCCCCGTCAGCTCCACTGATCGTTTCGACAGCTTCGACATCGGCGTGGATTAATTGAAATACTTTTTTAACCGCCGAGCTAGGGGTCGTGAACTCGCAATGAGTACATTTCCATATACTCTTTTCGTCTGTACTCACGTAAAATAATTCATGATAATATATATTTAATTGATATATGAGAAAATTAGGATTAGATTTACTACTATATATATACGATAATAATAATTACTTTAAATACCTAAAGAATCCAATGGTAAGACTATCCCATTATCACATTTATTACATTTTAATGAAGACATATGCGTTCCCAGCTCCGTTGGATCCGAACAACGTGGGCAGGCACACGCGAAGTGTTTCCCTTCGAATAGGTGTTCCCTCCTTAACATTGTCGGGAAAAGGGAATGCGTGTAACTTCCATAAAGTTCACCGCCCTCGGGTACCCTGGTAGTAGTACGTAAGTATACTCTGAAAGTGAAAAGGAAAAAAAAAGAGAGAAAAAAGAATCTTAATTACTGGTTATGCTGTGTAAGATGTGCTAACGCCATAGCTGTTCGTTATACCTTGACTGTTCTCAGTGTATATATACTATATTTATACACGGTACCTATACACGATTCTTGCCGGTGTTATAAAAAAAAGTTGATAATAATCGTTAATATAATAAAAACTACAATATTTACCTGTAATCCGAGGGAGATATACTATGACATGTGTTTGAAACGCAAGAATGATTCATCATTGCAACTGTTGGATAAAGTGCTCTAGCACCGTATCCTTTCGACGTTCTTATTTCAAAGGTATTAATTTCCAAGATACCACAAGCCGTTTGTATTTCTTCTTCGGAGAATCTAAAATTCATAAATTACGTATAATATACATATGGACGATTAATTAATTTATTATAAATCGATTAATGTCATTATATGTGTGTGTGTGTATATATTATACTTGTCCAATTTTAATTGTTTCCTTAAATATTCAACGACATTCACGTGATCCGATTTCCAATGAGGTTTTTGTATTCTTATTTTGTTATGGGCCTCCATACTTTTCACTTCCTTCTCCCATCTCTCTGGATTTTTTAAAGATTCTAATAATAATCTCAATGGGGTGATACATTCTAATTGGGGAACACCATTTTCGTTATTTTGTTCCAAAGCCGCGGATACGTTAAATTTTTCATTAGCTTGTACAAACACCTATACCCATCATGATACAATAAATACAAATACATATAGTTCACATATAAATATACATATGTATATGAATTATATTTTCATCGCAAAAATTCATTTTTAAGGATTCACAAAATTTAATTAATTAATTAATCAATTAATTATTACCGGGCACTCGTAATCTTTATGTTGCGGTTGATTTTCACATTCTGGACCACAAACCGGCCAACTGCATTTCGAACAAAGTGGTTTATCTTTAAAGGTGGGTGGCCATGGTACATAACAAGAAAGACACAAAGGATAAGTGAAAGCTTTTGGTCCAACAATAAATGGCATCTCCGTCACGATTTCTTCACCAGGTTTCAATTCTCTACTTGCAACCATGTACCTACAAATATATATATATATATATATATATATATATATATACATATTCGTTTTTTCTCAATCTTTTTCTTACTGAATATAATTAATATTATATAAAAATTTTTATCGATCTTACCTTCCCACTTTATCATTGTGGCGAATATTGTAAGCCTTCGTTTGAACCGATTCCTAAAACATACACACATTGACATTAATTTAAATGTTTGTTTTTAATATTTTCATTTCATAAATATGCACATATATATGTATATATGCAATTAAATTATTATTAAAAATGATGTGGCCAGGATGCATCGACACTTTGTAGTTTCACTATACGTTCTTTCGACCTGTGCGCTTTGAAAATAGCACGAAAAGAAATAATGTACGTTAAAAAAAAAAAGATTATAACGGACAACATCGCGAGGAGTATTTGGAAAATATATTATTAAATAAAAAAAAAATAAACAAACAAACACTTACTTTTTCTTCCGACATTATTCGTCTTCACTGCGTTCTATCCCTTAATTAATTTCTTTTCTTACAACTAACAATAAGCGAATGACTTCGCTGGGTACTTTCGGACAACTAAAAACAAAATTCGTCTTATTTGTTATATATATATATATATACATATATACATATATGTATATATATTTTATCAAAAATACCTATTGGCTAATCTTGCCAATAGTATAATCTAGAACATGCCACCAAGTTCTACCACTGACTTGAAAGCAACGGATGCATGCTATAGAAACGTTTTGCACCGTTTTACTGTGGACCACCAGTAAATGTATTTTTAGATCCCTCAGTCGATCTACGGAAAGCCTCTCTACTTATGTTCATTTTTTTTCAAACTAATATAATTTTTCCTATCATACGAACATAGATATTTAACGAAAAAAAAAGCAAAGAAAACTAAAATATTAAATAAAAACGAACGGCAAGAAATAAGATCTTGAAGGAACTTAAGCAAGATAATGCAAAGAGATGCAATAGTTATAAATAATTAATCGTCTATTGTTGAAAAACAATGACTGATATATAGTTATCTATTAAAGTTTTTAAACGCGCCGTCGCGTATGTTGTGTATGTTTTGATTTTATTTAGAATCCAATGTTATTTATTTAACTCTTCGGTGTCACGTGCACAAGAGCATACCATAAGATTCAATGCACGTGCTTTTGTATCTTGCATTAGATGTTAATCTAAGAATCAAATAAGAAAAAGAATTGTACGAATGTAATTCGCGTAAAAAAAAGAAAAGAAATATGATCATCGCAGTTATGATATCTGATCAATACTTCTCTCTCTCTCTCTCTCTCTCTCTCTCTCTCTCTCTCTCTCTCTCTCTCTCTCTCTATCTATCTATCTATCTCTCTCTCTCTTTCTCTCTCTCTCTCTCTCTCTCTCTCTCTCTCTCTTTCTCTCTCTCTCGATAGAATTATCATCTCAAAGGGAAATTAATTTATAGGCATATAATACGCTTTCCGGTAAAATAACATACTACTGCTATGTGCAACAGACTATGAAGATCTAACAATAAATATCTAAACTACATCATACGAATAATATATATATATACATGATTTCGTAAGAAATATGAGACTTACGAGAATGTATTACAATTCTTTTTCATTTTTTTACGTTTCAAAGTATAAGTTGGTTGTAGACATATAAAAAAAAAAAAAGAAAAGAAAAGAAAAAAACATAAAAAAAAGAAAGAAAATAAAAATGTAAAGAAAGAGTCGAGAAGTTGGTTGAAGATAAGTAATTCATATCTTGTACGTAATCGTTATTAAATCAAAATACACGTTGTATTAAAAAGAATAAAAAAAAAGAAAAAAGTTGATTCTAAGAAATAAGCCTTGTACTGACAAAGTTCAATAAACGCACCAGATAAAGCAGATACGATGCGTGCAAAATCCACGCCTATGCGGAGTCGTGGTGGGAGGGAGGCTCCTTTAAGGTTACGTAATAGTCTGGAGGATGATCGATGCAATAATGAAATATATGAAGAAAAAAAAAAGAAATTTTTATTTTACAATTGGAAAATAAATGTATGTGTATATATATATATATATATATATATATATGTATATATATAAAATCGATGTTTCGGAGAATAATTCGAATTACTCAGTCGTCCGAGAGACCACGACAGGAGTGTATAAATATAGCTGAAGAAAAATGTTTGTAAATTTAAGGTTTAGCTCGGCGGCGCATGCGCAGACGGACATAAGCCTGTATCTCCCCTCAGTATCCAACGGTGAACGATCGGTCTCGTGTAACGCAACTCTTCTGCGAAGTCGCACGATTTCCTATACTCGACTTATCCTCCTGACATAAAACTGTGAGTAAATATCAATTCTTTATAGTAATTTTTAGTAATAATTACGTATCGTGCCGTCGATAATCGTACGAAGAGTACGGACACGTACGAAAAGTACGGGGAAAAGAGAAAATATCTACCGGCGTTAATCTGTAAGAGGCGACGTCGTACGTGTGATGGCAGCGATCTTTAGTCGAAATACTACTTCTCCTTCGAAACAATTCTCTAATTGTACAGTTAATTGTATAGTTAAAGGTTTTCTTTTTTTTTCCTTTCCTCATAATTCATGGCTAACCTTGCTTATCGGACTTTTATCAATTTGTCCTAGTCGAATATATTTAAAAAAAAATTGACTTTCTGGTCCTTATGTAATATCTGAAACAGGTCAATATCATTCCATTCTCGCGTAACGCCACGAACCAACCGTCTTCATAACCAATTCCTTGCAACGTAATATATTCATTTCCTATTTTCTTTTTTTTTCTTTTTTTTTTGACAGATCGAGTTATTCTCGATATTTACGTTGTTATAATGTATTCACGATAAAAATTGTTAATTTCTTTTTATCTTTGGGCATTCTTTTGCTTTACCCCAACAATGTATCTTCGTCCGAAATATTTTATACTTTATTTCGAAGATTAACCTAAGAGTTCCTACGTATATCTAAATCCCTTTTCATAACTGTTATATAATTTTTAATTATATATATGTATATATATATGATACATTTTTTGTCATTACTATAACCACAAGTATAATATAACAAAAAAAAATATAAATTGAATTTGTTGCATTTGCTCATCTATTGTATAAATTTAAAATTTATCTGTTTAGATTTAAACTGAAATATAAAATATTAATAATGCCGTAATATTATTCTTTCAGGAACTTCAACGAATATGGCTCCTCCGACTTACAAAGATCTTGGCAAAAGTGCTCGTGACGTATTTTCTAATGGTTATCATTTTGGCCTCTTAAAATTAGATGTCAAAACCAAGACTGATTCCGGTGTTGAGTTCTCCAGTGGTGGAGTATCTAATCAAGATACTGGAAAAGTATTTGCTACCTTGGAAACCAAATATAAAATCAAGGAATATGGTTTGACATTTAGCGAGAAATGGAATACCGATAACACTCTTGCAACCGATATATCTATCGCAGATAAATTACTTAGTGGACTTAGCATTGGTTACAGTTGTACTTTTTCACCTCAGACTGGGTAAGGGATCTTATGTTATAGTTGTAAAATTAAATTTGTATAATCAAACAAAAACTTGGTCTATTGCAGCACTAAAACAGGACAATTGAAGACTACTTACAAACATGAGAATGTATCGGCAACTGCTGACTTTGATTTAAGTCTTTCTACTGGTCCGCTCATTAATGCTACTGCAGTTGTAGGATATCAAGGTAATTATAAACATTTTTTGTAAATAAATGTTCACCTATTTTATAATCCTACTATATGTGATATACTATGTTTAATTCTATTGCACTTCTATCTATAATAGTAATACATTCAAATTGTGTAAATAAAAAAAAATTAGCAACATTCATTTATGATAGAAAATATTATCGTTCAACTATCATTCCTACTTCCCAGAATATTTGTTTTAAATTATTTTCCTGAAACTGATTAACATTTTATTGTTTAGATGTTTAATCCATTCCATAAGTGCACCTTTCTAATCCTTTCCTTGATTCACGTTTGTGATTTTCAAGATATTCCAGGGGAACATGTAAGGCGACAATGGAATAGGCAAGAAAAAGTTTAATGTAACTTCTAATTTATTATATTGTAATCGCTTTCAGGATGGCTTGCTGGTTATCAAGCTTCATTCGACTCGCAGAGAAGCAAGCTTACGAAGAATAATTTTGCTCTTGGATTTACTGCTTCTGATTTTGCTTTCCACACTTCTGTGTAAGCATTACATGTTTCAAATACATAATAGTAATTTTTATTTGAGTAATATCATTTGTTTTGATAATATCTATGTAGGGATAACGGGCGTGAATTTGGTGCCTCCATTTATCATAAAGTAAAACCTGACTTGGAAGGTGCCATTAATTTGGCTTGGAATTCCAGTAATAATGTGACACAATTTGGACTTGGTACTAAGTATAATCTTGATAATGATGCAAGTGTTAGGGCCAAAGTTAATTCTCAACTTCAGATTGGTTTGGGATATCAGCAGAAACTTCGCGATGGTAAGTCCACGTGATATTGTTCGTTTCTCATTAATATATTTCCCACTATAACAAATTGAGCACGCCGAGTCAATATATTCACTCATTTTTTCACCATTTATTTCATTAATATGTTTTACAGGTGTAACTTTGACTCTTTCTACCAACATTGATGGAAAGAACTTTAGTTCTGGTGGACACAAAATTGGTTTAGCATTAAATCTTGAGGCTTAAGTATTGACGTTTACAAAGAAGAAAAAAAAGAAAAAAAAAGACGTCTAAAAAAGTTATGACTTCATGACTTTTATGTCATAAAAACTGCAACACAGTACATGCTTCAAATAAAAATATTACCTATAACATATAGATAGGTTTATCCTTAAGTAGATGCCACACGAAAAAGTCATGCATCACTTCTAAACAGTTAAAGGGACTAACTATATTTAAAGTCATGATCGTGGGATAAAGTACATAGAATTGTTTAAAAAAAAAGTATCTTCTATAATGCAAGTAAAAAAAAGATATGTGTGGTATGATTATTCGTTATTTACTTTAATAATATCCTACATACACATAATAATTTATTTCTAATTTGTCAGAGCAGTTTAATTCTGTAACAAAATAAAATATTTGCTACACAATGTTGTACCAAAGAACGGGGATAAAATATCTGTGAAATTACATTCACATAAATTAATATTAAACTTAACTGCCATTATGTGCTACAAGAAAAATTGCGATAGTACATATATATATTCACTTTGTTGACTTATTCAGACAACAGAACTTAGTACTTCTCACCAATGTATTTATGTAAGAATTCTGACATTCATTCACAAAACGAGCAATACATGTTATTGACAAAAAAGTATTTCGCACATAACGAATATCTTTTATCAATGCCCCATAGTACAACAATTTTGTTCCTAGTATGATGTAATATCATAAAGGGTAGATGCATGTGGTACACAATCTCATATATACAATTATACGTATAATGTAAATAGTGAGATTGTCTTTGTCTAGCTCTAGTATATTTCAAAGACAATATACTTCTTCAATCTGATATATCTTTTAGGCCATTCATTATCTATGTCAAATAACTATTAAAACAATAATGCTATAAATTGTATAAAGATATTATTCTTAGTACCGCAATATATATATATATATATTTTTTTTTTTTCTTATTGCTGGAATATCACTACATATACTGGGTAGGTATACTTTTCAATTCTTGGTAAATAAATGCCATTTTATATTTTAATTTATTATGGAATTAACAAATATTTGCTTTAATCGTCAATTCTATATAAATTGATAAAAATCTCTTTTTGTTTCATTTTCTTTAGTTTTTCATTAGACAGGACTCGGACTTAGAATTACTTGTTCGTGATATACATATATGTGTGTGTTAATCAAAACTTATAACAAAACTTGCAATATATAGTTGCAATTCTTATACCAAATATGGCTTATATTTTCCAAGTTTCCATTATATCACCAACACAATTTTGTAGTCATTACTCCACAGCTTTATTTTATATAGAAAATATAAATGAGTTTTGAAAGTAACATGTGTTAAAATTTTATGATATTAATTTAATTATGAGTTATAAAACATAAAAAATTGATAAATAATATAAATCTCTCCTATTTCTTTTTTTAACATTAATAACATTGATTGATAGTTGGGGTAATGTAATCTGTACAGAAAATACATTTAATTTTTTTTTTTACTATGTATATATATATATATATATATATATATATATATATATATATATATATATATATAATTATTTACTACCTTTTTTTATTTTATAAATTTGTTTAATTTCTTTCTTGGATAATAAACACAGAAATTGGGTAATCTATAAATTAGACACATGAAAGTTTTCTATAATTTTTATATAGCGCTTACAAGTTTTTAACTTTTGAAAAAATTGTATCTTTATATTATAATAATAATACAATAGAGATTTTGTATATACTAAGGTGAAAGCTGCCCTAGCATAACAAATCTGTATGTTTGATCATAAGAAAGTGATAGTAACCAAATGCTGGATGAAAAATTAAACACAAAAGTAGATTACCTATACCATGAGAATTCTTTTCATTATTAAACAAAGACTGATGTTAGTGAACCAGTTGGTCTTCTATTGCTTTTGCAATCCATTCTGGTTCAGTTTGGGCAATCTTTTCTATTATTTGATTAACTTGATAGCACAATGATTGTATCTGTTTGTCCCAAGTTGGTAATGTTTCACGCGCTGGAAAAATAAACATTATTTTAAGTAAAAAATTAAATATTTCCTATGGAAGATATATTAATATTAATATTTACTTTCAAAATGTACAATAGAATCAATTTGATCAATATAACCATTCATTCTGCCTTCAGTTATCATTTGACTAGCAATTTTTTCAGCTTTCGTTGGTGGAATTTCCAGTAAAGCACCCAATTCTTCGAAGGTAATATTATTATATAATTTGCTAGCAGATAATAAATTATGTTCAATAACGGCTCTATCAAGAATAGTAGATCCCAATCCATCAATAGTACAAGCTTTTTGATGTGGCTGTAGAAGAGCTTCAAATTCTTGAAGTTCAGAACGCCGAATTATACGATCTAAATACATCTTTTCCAAAATTGAATATGCAGGAAGTTGTTGACAACGTTCATCTTTGAATAATGTTGCTAGCATACGACTTCTTTGCTGTCCTATTGAAAATTAGTTTCTAATTTATTACAATTACAGTTTATGAATCAAAACAATTAAAATAATATAATTACCAGCTGAAGCAAGTACTGTACAAATTAATGCGTTTCTAAGAGCAGTCATTCGTTCATCTTCGTGTATAATAGATCTATATGATAATTCATTATATCTTTGTGCCGCTTCTATAAATTTTCTTCTGTAATCTAATACTCTCGCGTAACAAACTTTATAATAGATTTGTAATTGTTCATTTTTAGATTCTGCCTGTAATATAAAAACAGAAACACAATAATTGAAACATGATAGAGGATTTACGTTGTTACGACATATATTATATATTTAAACTATTACCTGCAAGAGAGATGCTCTATTAATGAAAGCTTCGGCTTGTACTGGATCATCATCTTCTAGATATAATCGTGCAATCTTAAGATAAGTTTCAAGTTTGTAATCAACTGTATATTGTCTGCAAAATATTATAAATTTTGTATTATACATATATCAAAAGTACTCGAGAAGTTAATGAATTACTGTCTGCATATAAAATTTAGTTTACGAATAATTACTTTTGTCCTGTCTCAAGTGGAATTCCTACTAATACATTTGCTGCTTCTCGCCAATTTTGATTACGTTCATAAATATCGGCCAAATGTTGTCTTATACTAGCTACTTGTTCCTCAAAAGAGATAACTCGAGGTTGAACCTATAAAAAAAAATCTAAATATATTTCTGATTTGATGAAAGTACTTTATTCTAATTGAAAAAGCGAAATACCTTATCTAAAGTATAATGTGAGACAGCCTTAGAAATTTCATCAGGTAAAGAAAGTAATCTACTACTAACGTCTGTCAAAACTTGCCTTGATATCACTAGACTTACATTTTCATTTACAACTGAAACGCATACACACGTTATTATTTATTTATATATAAATATATGAACATCTATACTTGAAAATATCATTGATAATAATAAAAACAACATACTCGCTTCGATGAAAACCTTTAAAGCATCGACAAGCTCTCCGTTGGCTTGTGTTTGGTTTGAGTTAGCCGAAGCTAGTATCGCATCTAAAATTGAACGATACCTAGAAAAAAATTATTGTTTCTTTTTTATCGCGCAATAAGGACAAAATAAACGAGATCTATTTAATTGGATTTACTTTTCGGCTTGATCCTTATGAGAACCGCCAGAATGTGCCAAATTTGCAAGTTGTTGACGTACAGCGGCTACCGTCACCATCTTTTCGACGAACATCGACCACGAACTACTATTTATTTCAGAACAAATACCAATATTCATGATGTATCTAAATTGTCGAACTTCTATTTCTACAAAATAATTGCATGATGTCGTTTGGTGGCGTTGTAGAATTTTCTACACCTATAAAAACATACACACACACACATATATATATATCCACGTATATTTAGTTACTTCATTGACTAATAATTTCATCACATTTTGTATAAAAAGATTTAAAACATTTAATAATAAGATTATTTTGCGTTAGTAAAATAATATACTTTTCAATTTTAATATATTACGACGACAATATTATATCGAATATAACTTAACCAATCAAATAACAATATCTTAGAATTTGACCAATCGTATCTTTACTTTCCCGCCAAAGAAGGATGATATTATCGTAAAAAATTTCATATAAAATATTTCAACAATATACAGTCGTCAGAGAAACGCATTAAACAACAGCAAATTAAATAAATTATCTGTATATTAATATATATATATATATATATATATATATATATATATATATATATTTAATCGCCGATCCGTATACATATATTAAATGATTAAAATGTTTTTTAGAAAGTAGTAGCTTTTGACATGTAATAAAAAATATACGTCTGAAATCAACTATCTCTCTTTATGACTACATCGATTATTTTTATTATTTTCTATATTAATTTTGTACAGATTATTTATAATATTAAACGAAAAAAATATATAAATAGCCCATTACAAAATTATTAGAAAAAGTGACAATTAAAAAAGTTTGATTTCTTAAATTTTATTGCTTTAGCGCCTTTGAGATTAACATTTTTTCAGATAACTTTCTTTTTTATTGGTTCAAGAGGGCGCTCAATTGGTTGACGTGTTTTTAGCCGCGGAACAGCAAAAATGGCGAAATCGAAATCTGCAAAGTGCGCGAAAATATCGCTTTGCATTGTTGGCCAATTTAGCTACTAAAGGGAATATCGATTCTCTCTAGCTTAATCGCGAAGAGAATTCATTTTGTGTTTATCGTGAAACATTTATTTTATCTATAATTTATCGTTTTAGTATTAAACGACCTTTAGGTCTGTTTGTACACAGCGGTGCGTAGTGCACTGTGGGACAGCAATGGTGGGCGCGTGATTTTGAACAAATTCGAGATATCAAGGGAACGCGTAGGTATGTACGATAAATCGTGGAACTTCTTTTTGAAAGCGTTTAAATGACATTGTAATGTTTAGGGAACATGTTCGCCATATATATAACGATTTTATCATAAATAATGTGAGTTTCGTGGCACGCCCCCACCCAACACTGTACGTACCTGATACGAATTGGTGAATTTTAGGTTAAGTTGAATTTTGTGTGATATTGAGCTTATGTTTAGAAAGATTCTCGTTAAATTTTACCAATTAATATTTGGAGTGTTTTTTATTGAACAGAAGATTTCTGCCGAATTAAAATGAGTGCATTAAAGTTCATTAAATACGTGTACCAGTTCGTTTTACGGAAAATGGCGCGTTCTAGCAATAAATGGCGCTAATGTTCCTGAGTGGTTCATTCTTCGAATTTTCCATCATCATTCAAATTTGATTGTTCTAATAATTAAGAGTCAAGAATTGATCTGTCACCTGCATTATTATCTATATTAGTACGTATTTAAGATGTATTTTACTCATCAATCGTGTTTTCATCTTTCTTCAAGATTTGAATTTTTGAATTTTTAAATTCTCAATGGCCTGATTTGCTTAACATATTGTAAAGTGATTTTGTAATCAGTTATCTTCTTGGATCACCTCTTCTATATTAATATATTGAATTTGTATTATATTATTTACAATATTTATTAATATTATATATATCTTTAATCTGCATATGTTCTGGTGGTATTTATAGTTAACTGCGACGATACTGATAAAGTTTATACATTAATTATTTCTAATTTTTAATATAATAAAAAAATAACAAACGTATTATTACAATAATCAATTTCAGTAGAAGATATCTATGCAGCCTATTATTATTTTATTATTTAATGCACAAATATATTAATCATATAAAAGTTCAATATTAACAAATATAAACTTACGGAGAATTAATCTACTACTTTTTACCATTTAATTAAAATTATCAATAACTTAGAATATAGGAAAGATCATTATGCTTTAATATGGTGATATTTATAATATCATGTATTATTTTTGATAGGTAATATCGCCATGTCTTTGAATAAAGGACAGAATGCAAGGGCTTTGGTTGAACCTTTAGCTCTTGATTCACGTACATTAGGCGATGGAGATCTTAGTGCTCTAACACTGTCACATAACAATGAGCAATACACGTCGAATGATTTTGAAGCATTTGCTAATATTCAAGCTGAATTGGAATGTATGAATGCAGAGGAAGTCATGGCTACTGAAGAAGAGCAAGTAATGATAGAGCAAAACATTGAGGCTGAAACTGTTGTACCTGATGTGGAAATGTCTGAAGTTTCAGAACAAATTCAAGCAGAAGAAATAGTTTTCACAAGTGCAAGTCAAAATAATCAAAATATTATATTTCAAACTAAGCCGTCATTACAAAGGGTTCCTGTATCTGCAGTACAGGTATTTTTATTTTTTAAATTGTCTTTATCTCACAAGATTTATTGTAAAACTAATTTATTTATATTGTAACAACAATGTTCGTAGGTCAAACAAAATATTTGCCCAGCCACTCAAAGTCAGTCAATCATGATAGTTTCTCCAGCAAGTGGGCAAGGCACTAGCCAAATTCTAAAAATTTCTCATCCAGCATCAGCGTCAACTGGACAATTACAATCAATAGCACAAACCCTTATAACGGCAAAACCTGCGGATGGTAGTGTTCTACAACTAAGATCGACACAAGCAAATAAGCCCGTGATGGCAACTAGCCATTCGGGGAATATTACATTGAGTAATATACAAAATGTAAAAACAGTGCAAACAACCAAACGTTCAGTACAAAGTAATCAACAAAATCGGAATGTAAGAAAGATTTTATATATTTTGTTTATTTTATATTTTAATAATATAGCTAATTTGATATATTAATGAAAATAACATATGTTCTCATAGGTTTATACTAAAATGATATTAGCTGGAAGTCAAGCACAACCAGGACAACAAGTTCTTATAACAAGTCCACAGAATGAAATCCAACCAACTCAAACAATAAAGTTTTTAAGTAGTAATGTAAGTAGTCCAAATTTAACAAGTCCAACGAAAACTATAACATTGGCACAAGCACAACAAATGGGGTTACTAACTACAAACAAAGTTCAGCATATTTTACCATCAACTCCACAAAAACAAGTATATATTATTTCTTCATATTATAAAAATGTCAAATTTTATTTTATTTTCATATAATAATTTTTTCATATCATTTGAAGGGTATTATTGTTAATAAAGTGGTTCAGTCCTCATCGGCTCAATCATCTAAAATGGCAATAGTTCCCACTAATGCAGTAAAATCCCCAACTAAAATATTACCAGCGCCAATAATTAATTCTCAAGTTAAAGCATCTACAATTTCAAATCAACAATCAGTATTTTCTTCTTCAAGTAAAACAAATGTGCAGCCAAGTCCGCAGAAAGTAATTATTAGACAGGTAATTTCGAATAAATTAAACAAGTTAATAGATAATTTTGTAACATTTTACATGATATATTATATATTATTGTAGAGTTCTTTAAAGCCTGGAACGGTATTAGGAAGTGGACAAGTTATTAGAATACCTGCAAATCAAAATATTGTAACTGGATCCAGTCAAGTACATCAAATTCAAATGCCAGGAAGACAGGTAAAATCATTTGTTCTATTGTATGTGACTTTTTGTTACATAATATTTAAATTATTACTTATATATATATTTATATTATATAGGTGCAATATGTTAGATTGGTGAGTACTCCTTCATCTGGAAGTACTAATGTTGTTACTGTAGGTAAATCAAAACCACAAACACAAACTTTACAAACTGTAGGAGTAAGTCAAAAGTTAGGTGGACAACAACAGATAGTAAAGGTATAAAACGTATATGACAAGTATAACACGTATGACAGATAAAGTTCGTTGTCTTATTAATTCAATCTATTATTATTTTATTATTTCTAATAAATTTAATTACAGGTTGTTCCTTTAAACACTAGTAATCAATCGTTAAGAACAGTAGCACCAAAGACTACGCTAACTGGAAGCGGTCAGAGATTGTTAATTCCTGCTGCTGCAACAGTAGGAAATCAATCAAAAAATGCTGTTGCTATACCAGCATCTGCTTTGAGTCAACTTGCATCTGGTCAAGCCGTCCTATCGACTAATTCCAACGTTGGTAATATTGTTGTTTTGCCGGCACAATATATACAACAGGTACAGTATGCATTTATATACATTACCAATTTATTCCAAATATTATTTTTAAATTAAAGAAGGAAAATAAAGGTATTACTTATATTACACGTTTTATTAAAATAGCAACATACAGACGACGGAAAAGTAAAATCTCAGCAATCTACTCCTAACTTATTAGGAAATACACAAAGTTTACAAAGTCCAACTAGCAATGCAACTTCTGGATCTATTTCTGAAAGTAAAGTATCTCAAAGATCATATACAAATGTTGAACCGAATGGTATTAGACCGAGGAAACCATGTAATTGCACTAAATCGCAATGTCTTAAACTGTGAGTAATATAGAAATATATATATAATCAATATATCAATATAATCAATATTAAGAGTTGCACAATATTAACTTTTTTATATTGAATGAAACGCATGTAACATATTTTATTCATTGAGAATATATACTTCAGAATTGTGTTAATATCCAGTAGTAGTAGTAGTAGTAGTAGTAGGCTGTGAATTACTATTTATTTGTTTATTAATATTCCATTATAAAAATGACAGTCTACAAAAGCTTGTATACTTCAGAGGCATATATTGAAATCCAAGCTATATATTTTTATGTAAAAGAATAGGAATGTTTAAAGTATTATTTATAGGAATAAAAATACTGTATTCTTTGCGCACTCTTATTGAATATATATTTGTATAAAATTGATATCTACTTAAATTATGGATATAATCGCACACAGATATTGTGATTGCTTTGCAAATGGAGAGTTTTGTCATATGTGCAATTGTAATAATTGCTCCAACAATCTTGGCAACGAAGAGGAAAGGCAAAGAGCGATCAAATCGTGTTTGGAACGTAACCCGAATGCTTTTCGTCCAAAAATTGGAAAAGGTCGTGAAACTGGCGATGATATACGTAGACACAATAAAGGATGTAATTGTAAAAGGAGTGGATGTTTAAAAAATTATTGTGAATGTTATGAGGTATTGGAAATAATTATTAAGTATTTATTAGAAAATAATATTATTAACAAACTAAGTATTATAATCAAAATATTGATAAAGAACATAATTAGTAAAGAAAAAAAAAAAAGAATGTTCAGATTAAGAGAAATTCTATGAATTTTAGGCTAAAATTCCATGTTCCGCAAATTGCAAATGCATAGGATGTCGAAATATAGAAGAACCTAATTTAGAAAAAAAATCTTTAAAAGATTTGGCAGATGCAGCTGAAGTAAGGACAGCACAATTAACATTAAATAAAGCAAAGTTGCAATTATCTGAAATGGCTTTCAGACCACCTGCTATTTCAAATACTGGTGCAAGGTGTGTATAATTATATATGATAATAAATCAATTTTTTAATGCATATGACCCTAGTTAATAATATGTAATAATGCATGCGTGATATACTTAGAAGATAAATTAAAGATAAATAACTCGTTTATTTCGATATAATTAATAAAATATATATATTTTTTTTTTTTTTTTATATATATATATTACCCAGGCAACCATTTAATTTTTTGACTGATAAAGTAGTAGAAATGACTTGTCAGTGCTTAATGGCACAAGCCTATGAAGCTGAGCGTGATATGTACGATGATGAAACATCGCAAAAACTTATTATTGAAGAATTTGGACGATGTCTCAAAGAAATCATAGAGTCGGCGCATAAAGCAGAAGCTACCTAGCAGGTGCAGTTTGAAAATAATTTCTTTTTTTCATTGTTACAAACGTCCACAAAAATTTTACGATTAAGGATATTAATTCTCAGTATATATTAAATATATTATTGAAATTAAATCATGAAATTCGCAATGGAAATGTTACATACCAAAGAATGAAATAAAAATGCAAATGTGTTTTTATTACATATGATACATCACAATCAAGAGAGCGGTATTTATGACAGTTAAATCATGATGATTTCATCTATATAAAACATCTATTTGAATTATAATTGAATTTGAAATTTGGATATGACAAAATATTAGGGGCTGATTAAGATAGTAGGGTATATATTATCATACATAATATTATATATATACATATATATATATATATGTATATATATAATATTATGTATGATAATATATAGGGTATATATTATGATGTATATATATAATATTATGTATGATAATATATAGGGTATATATTATCATACATAATATTATATATATATATATATATATATATATATATATATATATATATATATACATACATATGATATAAAAATTAATATTTATTTCTATGAAATCTATAAAAAAAAAAAAGGATAAGAGAGTTTGATAAATTTTGTGGTACTGTTTGCCTGTGGGTATGATGAATAAGATTATATTGCTTTAAACTCAGTATAACATAAATTTGTCTTATTGTAATTAAAGTAGTCAATTATTGCTTACAGTGATATATATATATATATATATCTATCATTTCTTTGCATGTGTGGATATAGCAATATATTCATTACAAAATATTTTTGCGTGCAAGATATATAATAACATTACAGATGAACTTTTAGTTTTTAACTGTATAAATCATTCAGCATGTATAATATTTACTGGATGTAATAATTCTAACATTAATTAAATAGTTAAGGCCATCATTACATAAATACCTTCTAATATTTTCGTGTGGTTACTCTTGATGGGACATAATATTTAAAGATAATGTATTATGTAGTATTATAATTCATACTAGAACTCATATAATATTGATTCTTGAGTTTGTATAAAATCATTATTGATGAATGTGATATTTCGAAATATGAAAACTCAAAATTTTAATATTAGTGGGATTCTAATTATGTTTTTACATTTTGTTTCTTTCTTTATTTTTTTTTTGGTTTTTTTTCTTTTCAGAACAAAAATTCTGTAAATTTAATTTTAATCATTTATATGAGTACTTATAGAATATATTTGTTTTCTGAGTAATTCAGAGAATGTGTGGCTTCGAAAGGAATCTTACATATGTTGAAGTCATAATCAATTAATATATGCTTTAGTTTGTCCTCTTGTTGATTATTGATAATGAATTAGTTATATATATATATATATATATATATATATATATATATATATATATATAATTTGTCATAAAATAAAATATTATTACATTGAAATCATAAACTTTTTCTCTGTAGCAAAATAAATTACATTCATCTTTAAATTGCATTCAATGATGTCAATTAATATACGTAATTGAAGTATGCTACTAATGTTATAAAAAATCAATTTAATTAATTATTAATAATTACTTAATCTTACATAAAACAGATTATTATCATGGTTGTAACAACAACAATATATTAAAATTATAGTGTATGAATTAATAAAAAAAAAGTACAGTTTATATATGTATATATTATAATATATAAGAACAAAAATGTAATATAAACAGAAATATATATTATATATTTACAAAAACTGCACTTTTTGAAAAAGTAATTATTTTAAGTACATATAAGTATATAAATACTGTACAAAATGTCGTGTTACGCATAACTGCAATTAATTGAAAGTTTAAATCGTAGTATTCATTAAAATATATTTTGCTTTACTTATTTAAATATATCACTTTAAACCTAGTTTAAACGTATGCATACTTCAATTAATATTTTTATTAGAATACATTGTGAATACATAAGCTTAAAATAAATATATGAACACTAATGTAATATTAAATAATTATGTTCATAGAGCAGCTGATGTAGATAAGAATATGTTGATAAATGATAGAACATTAATCATTAATAAAGCGTTTTTTGTAAATAATGAAAATCTGATATCAATGAGCTACAATATTTACTAAAAGAAAAGTTTATTTATTAAAAAGAAAAACGTGCATTATGCATCATAAATTTTCTTTTTTTTTTTTTTTCTTTTATAAGCAGTAGAAGAAGCAATTCCCTTACAATGTATGTAATTATATGTCATTCTACATTACGATATATGAGAAATAGAATTTGTAGTTAAATTCAAATATTATGTAAATATATGATGCGAGATGCATAAATTGTAGCGTATTAATTAATTAAATGTACCATCGTGTCTGATATCAGGTTTCTTATAAAAAGAAATCACTTGAAGTGTGTATATCAAAAAGCGTTGTATATATATATTATACATATGAATTACATTAGTACATCCTCTATTTCTAATGTATTGATTCAACCATTATTATTGTATGTTATAGGTAAAAAATATAATACACATAATAACATATGAAAGAATTTAATATTTTCATTGCAAAATTTAAAATTTTACAATTTTATTTTTTGTATTGTTTTTATCTTTATCACTCTTATTTTTCTCAGTGCTTGAATCCAAAGATTCTAAAGTACCGTCCGTAATTTTATCTACAGTAATTACAGATTCTTCTTTTTCTTTGATTAAATCTGGACAATCTTTTTTCAAATGTGTAACGTCCCCACAAATCTTGCAAGCTCCCCCATCAGGATAGATCCCTCTAGGATTGTCTGGACATTGTTTAGAAATATGTCCTTGTTCACGGCAGATAAAACAAGTTGCATATCTGTATTCTGGAGCCTTGGTCACTTTGCACTCAAAATGAGTATGTTCAGTTGAACCACATTTAAAACAAATCCCTGTCCCAGATTGTTCATTTGCAAGCTCTGGACAGTCCGATAAATTATGACCAGATTTACGACAGTGAAAGCAAACGTGCTTTTTAGCACGTGCCAATTCCTTTTCAGCCTTTCTTCTTTCCAATTTCATTGCAATATCAATTTCTGATTTTGGTATACCTGGGAATTAAGGAATCATTTTATAATATATATCATTACAATGTATGAGGTAATGAAAGATTTGTTTTAATTATATACGTACCTTGCATTACCATTTTTTTTCGTAGATCTTTTAATCTCTCTGCATCTTCTTTCTTTACTGGAAATCCATCATACTTGACTATCTCTACTTCTACCCCATTAAGCATCATTTTGATAGGACCGCAATCAGGCTTTCTTCTTTTATGTTCTTTGTCATCTCTAATTTTTGGAGCCTTCCTCTTATTATTCTGTTTGAACATTTTACCATTATAATGATTAAATTTATTATTAAAGTAATTATCTCCATTTGAATAATTTTTATTGAACCTTGAAGGGTAATTAGTGTTGTTGTGCTTTGAATTAGGAAGATCATTATTATTAATTTTAGATTCTTCCTCGTTTGTCGAAAATGCAGTAGTTGAATCTGATAGACTCTTATTCTGTTTTTTCATATTACGTTTTTGTCGTTTGCTTAAAACTTGGTGAGATGGTACCAAATTATTTTCACTATCTATTACTTTTGTATCTAAGTTAACATTATTTTCTATTTGAGTTTCCGATTTATTCTCACTGTTAATATTTTTTTTCTTTTTGATTTTGTTCGATATCGTATCTTTAATCACTTTTTTATCGCATTTCTCATCATCGAAGCTTGCCCAACTATTACTTGCTGTATTATCAGCTGATTCTTGTTTTTCACTTAAAAGTTCTTTCGCTGTTTTTATCTTCTTTTCTGTTGTTTCATTTTCAGTTAATTGCTGTTTCATAACATGCCATGGGGTAGCATCGTTGGGCAAACGTTCATTTGACGCTTTGGATCCCTTTGCCCTTGTATATCTTGTCATGCTCTGAAATAAAATTATTACGATGATTTTAACATTTTTTAAAATATTAAAAGATAATAAAATAAATATACTTACCGATTAGTTACTTACTATCTTTATGTAAAAAAGGATGCGAACAATATCATAACCTAATTTTTCACACCACGTGTAGGAGTACGGTAAATGGTAATAACTTAAATTATTCACTGATAATATTACAACTTATAAATTTATAAAATATTTTTTAGTATAAATAAATGTGCATAACATTATCATTTTTTATCTCACTTTATTATTGCCCATTATTGCCAAGATTTGGCAAAAGTTTGACGATACTCGATGTCACTAATAAGCTTTACTCAACTGAATTGTAAAAGAACTTTACTACTGTCCATATAACCTTTATATAGTAGAGTTATTCAATTAAAATATTGTTTACGTTGTAAAGGATATTTATAATAAAAAGGTACATATAAGTAATAAAACTTTACATTTGAACTTTTTTATTATCTTAAAAGTTTACCTGCGAATTTAATTACATAATAACCTTTTTTCTTATAAATTAACTAATGGAAAATATTGATAAATTATATTTTGTAAAATAGTAGTATTATAAATCTTTTTATTTTATTTATATTATTACATGTATTTAAATTTTAGGAGAATTCAAACAACAGATTTACAATGACATCTAATAAAAATTATTAAACAATAGCTTACTGCATTAGTGATTATAATATCAACATAATGATATTGAAATGGTATGTAAAAATGTTTACAGATTTAAACATTTGAATTCAATGTATAATATTAAAAATATGACTTTTGTAGGTACCATTCTTATTCTGCTCTCTTTAAACATATAAAGCAATTAACAATCAATAGAAATTTGTCGACAATAGTTAATGTGAATAAAAGTCCAAATGAATTAGAACTTTTAGGACAAAAATATTTGATAGATGAATGGACAAATGTCACGCCACAAATTATTTCCAAATTAGGACGTAATTTACATGTTACTCAATATCATCCATTGTCTCTTGTACGTCAACGGGTGATCGATTATTTTTATAAAAATTACCGTAGCAGAACTGGAAACCCATTATTTAGCGTATTTGACAATTTAAATCCTATAGTCACTGTTACACAAAATTTTGATTCTTTACTCGTTCCAAAAAATCATCCTAGTAGAAAAAAAAACGATTGTTATTACATTAATCATGACACTTTATTGAGGGCTCACACAACCGCTCACCAAGCAGATCTCATTTCAATGGGATTAAATAATTTTCTCGTAATTGGTGATGTATATCGTAGAGATGAAATAGATTCTACTCATTATCCTGTTTTCCATCAAATTGATGCTGTCAGAATATGTACAAGAGAAGAAATATTTAAAAATGTGAATGATTCGGGAGACTTAAAGCTGTTTGATTCTAGAGAAGTAGAATCAGCAGAAAAACAAGGCTCTCATACTTTGGAGTCCGTAAAAATAATGGAGCACGAATTGAAAAGTTGTTTAGTAGGTTTGGCAGAAGCAATTTTTGGACAAGGTATAATAAAATTATTAAATATAAAAATTACATAAATATCTTAATTATATTTATTGAGAAAAAATGTATGGAAATCATTTGAATAGACATACAATGTCGATGGGTCGATCAATATTTCCCATTCACGCATCCATCGTGGGAATTAGAAGTTTTCCATGAAAATAAATGGCTAGAAATATTAGGCTGTGGTATTATAAGACAAAGTATTCTAAACAAATCTGGAGCAGGAGATCGCATGGGATGGGCATTTGGAATGGGTTTAGAACGTCTAGCTATGTGTCTTTACAATATACCAGACATAAGATTGTTTTGGAGTATTGATACCGGTTTTTTAAATCAATTCAAAATAGATGATGTTAATACAAAGATACAATACAAGGTATACGATCAACAAATATATTTTAAAAATATGGTGCATATAATATTGACTATAAAATAAATGTTTACAGGCTGTCAGCATTTATCCACAGTGCAGAAATGATATCAGTTTTTGGCTACCAGAAGATGATCGTTATACATCAAATAATTTTTATGAACTAGTTAGAGAAATTGGGGGTGATATTATTGAACAAGTTATATTGAATGATGTATTTACGCATCCCAAAACCAAAAGAACATCTCATTGTTATACTATAGTGTATAGACATATGGAACGTACATTATCAAAAACGGAAGTTAATGATGTTCATCATAAAATAGAGAAAGCTGCAACAGATAGATTTAATGTTACTATACGATAATGGAACAAATGAAGCTTCATAATTTATATAGTTTGATGAATGTCTATTTTATTTATAATATATAACACTTGAAGGAAATAAAAATAAATAGTCAATGGAAGGAATATATTTTATTTATGCACAAATTAATTATAAATGTATCATGGAATAAACAATATTTATCTAGGAACAACTATATCATCTATAGTGTTTTATTAACATTATGATTAATAACAATTACAAATAACTCCTGCATGCATGTTTAACATATATTTGTATACAAAATGTTTGCCAATTTTATATCCTATTTAACAACATAGGTATAATAAACAGAAGATGTTTAACGCAAATAATATTGAATTTTTTTTGACTCAATCAAATTCATTGCACAAATAAAGTGTATCTTAATCGATAGAATATGCATTATTTCACAGTGAATTAATAAAATAAAAAAAAGTTAACAAAATTTTTCTAATATTGTAGATAAATCACACTCTGTTATATTATAGACTTGTGTTATCTTCTATTGTCAGTTTAACTAGATAAGAAATTATATGAACATATATTTTATAATTATGATTTCAAAACTGTAATTAAAGTGGCATTTATTTTGGAAAGAATAGATCTGCAAGCATTGAACTAAATATTGCCTACTTTCTGTCATACCACATATAATATTTTATAAATATATTCAATACAAAAATATTATAAAATATTTACTAATTTTGCAAATATAAATATAATAACATCAAAAATATAGTAAAAATTCATAGAAATCATAAATGCCATGCAATCTTATATGATAGAAGACTAGCATGGAAGAAAAGTTTTGATTAATTTATGTTAATTAATAAATAATTATTATAACGACAGAATTATTATTAATAATATTCACATAAATAACATAAAAAATGCAAGATCTGTACTAAAAGCTTTTTTTTGGGATGAGATTTCTGTCCGCAATTAGAAATTAATTTGCACTATAATTTGAAGCAAATATAAATAGCATCGTGTTAAGCAATAATTCAAATTACATTGAACTTATTTTCTTCAATCGATTTTAATTAAGACAGCTCTGATTGACTATAAATATTGATGTAATAAATATCCAATATAATTTACAACATTGAAGAACTTTAAGTTCTGCAATCCATATTTTGAGATATATATATATATTAATATTTTTGGCTTAGAATTTATACAAAAATAGTTGGTGGGTAAAATGGTGCATATACCTTTTTTTGTGTAAAATTTTCAACAGCATTTTGAAATCGATCAATCGAATTAATGATTTGAAAAAATAACCGATATACAAACATGAATATTTTTGCGTAATTTCATATAAATTAATATTTTATCACTTGTAATACTTTTGGTATAATAAGACTTATATATGTTCTTCAAGTCAATTTGGTATAACTCGGAGGAGAGAATTTTTTTCTTAAAAACTTCAGAATATATAGCGGCATACAAGAAACTAAAGTAATGACTAACACTTTCCATAAAAAATCAGTTGTCTTGATAAATTCAGCATCTGTTTTAAAGAGAGATAGATAGAAGGTACAATTACAGATTATTATATCTTACTAATAATATTACACTAAATCAAAAATTAACTAGAATGAATTACACTCACCAAAATAATCTTTTAGAACAACTAAAGACAATAAATAGAGTGCCAAAGAAAAGATTTCTGCTAAGATCATAATATGATGCCATGTTCTAATCGTTAAGGCAACCATGATCAATTCTGTCAAAACCAATGCAGAAAAGCTGATCGCTACTATGTGAATGAATTCATCTTCAAACATAATAAGTGCACCATACATTATTACACCTCCTAAAAAATAGATCTTTCTATAATAATTACATTTTATCTATAGACTATATATTAAATGATTACAATATTTCATACCTTGATATATACTTATCAATACCCACATAAAGAATGTTTTATAAGAAAGTGATCGACCTTTACTGAGTTCTTTATAAAGTTCCGGATAAGTAAGTGCTATTTTTCCTGACACGTCTTTATCTAATACCAGAGAAAAAACAGGAAACATTGTATAGATTGTAGCATATCTGTAAAAAATATTTTATAAGATATAATAATTAATATTTTATTACAAGTATATAACAGAAAAATGATATTCGTAACATATATGATATACCTACCCAACCATAAGAAAACCTTGATATAAGGCAACCGATGAAAGATAAAATACAGCTGAAAATACAGCTTGCATTGTTGAAATAATTAAACCTCGATGAATTACAAATTGACTCAATGCAGCTGATCGTTTATAACTTCTTCTACCGTGAACCAACAGTAAATGAGAAAGATGATTAAATTGTGAAATAGAAAAATCTGCAGCCAATGAGGCTTGACGTCCTTCAAGACCTTCAAGACCAATACCTACAAGATATTCAATTAATAATCATTAAAAAATAATATGAATTATACAATTATATTATTACTATATATATATGTTATGTTTATGTACCGGCATCAGCAGCTTGTATCATAGATACGTCATTACCACCATCACCAACGGCAGCTGTTCTTTTACCAGTATGTCTTTGTATTAGACTGACAACATCAGCTTTTTGTGTGGGTGAACAACGACAACAAACAACAGCAGGTGACCCACATGCAAGTTCCAAAAATTCTTGTTCATAATATTGTAAGCATACGTCTAATGAATCACCACTGATAACTAAGGCACAATCTTGTTTTTTACGGAAAGTATTTAGTTCTAAATGCGCATCAGTTCGCGTAAGAACAGATTTAAAAACATGAAGTCCTTTCGTACGTGAAACCAATAAAGAAGATTTTGCTATACACGTCGCTGTTTCCAATTTGTCGCCAGTCAACATCCAGACCTGAAAATATTGAAGATTACAATAGAATTTTATATATATATATATATATATATATATATATATATATATATATATATATATATATATATATGTATATATATATATATTTATTTATTACATAAATAATCTACTATATATCTTTTAGATGTTTAAACATCCTTGCCTTAATTCCTGCATTTCTTAATAACTCCAATGTTGTTCTAACTCCATTTTGAAGTTTATCTTCTACGCCAGTTACGCACAATAATTCCATTTCACGTTCAAGACTTTCAACAACAGCTGTAACTCTTGAAACGCGATCACTAACATACATTCTTGCAGCGTTATATCTAAAATATAAAGAAAATAAAAGGTATTTAAAAACAAAATCACACGAAATATAATATCGATGATTAAAAAAAAAAAAAAATTCTTTTTGCATACTTTGTTTCAAAATCAAGGTATTGTTCTTCCGTCAAATTTTTTTTTGCTACGACCAGTGTTCTTAAGCCTTCGCGTGCCATATTACCGCATTCCTCTTCTAGCCAGTCGTTATACTGTACTATCCCGGACATAACAACATCTGCACCTTTCAAATAAAATACAATTTCTGAAGTAGCTTCCGATTTGACTATTATACCCATTCTTTTCGTTTCAGAAGTGAATGGAAATATCTGTAATATGGTATAATTTAATATTTTTCCATTTGGTGCTTTCAACTGCATAGAATTCAGATCGCGTTTGACCAAAGCTAATCCCACTTCTTCTGTCCATTTTACTAATGCCACTTCGTCAGGGCTTGAGGCTTGATAATTACGTTTCTGTTCAGGCAAGTAATAATGCTGATCAGCTTCTGCCTGACTAAAATATAAAAACACAGTAACGACAATAAGAGGTGACACGATATGAATTATAATTTATTTTTATCGTCGTAACGTTTACCTCTGAACAGAACCAGAATCTCCAGTCTCTCCCGTTTCTACGCTCACCGAATCCAAGTTAGTAGATGCACTAATTTCATCGTAAACTGGTGTAACATTATGACATAATGCTAAAGCATGTACCGCATCGTAAATTCTTGTACTTTCAGATCTTCTCATTTTTCCACTATGCACGGGTGGTTTTGTTGGAGAATTTTCCATAGTAGTATAGCATGATTTTAATACGGACGTTACTTCATCAAATGTTTCCTGAGAATACGATATTGTCCCCATATGTAATTTTTTAAAAACCATTATATTTTGTGTTAACGTTCCAGTCTTATCACTGAGAAGGTAGGATATACGACCAAGTTCTTCTGGAATTGTAGTTGTTCTTACAACTGTACCAGCAATGTCTTTATCTCGTTGTATACACCAAGCATAAAACGCTTTCCCGATATCCAAGTTTACTCGTAAACTGATCGGTATAATATAAGAAAATAATAAAACAAAACGGAACATATAACGATACCAAGGACCATTAAATCCCTTTAAACACATCATGACCAATGCAAGCCCAATAACTGCGCAAAATAAGACCTATAAAATCATATTAAAATAGTATCTTGTGATGGACTAAAAAATCAAAAATATATTTATTTATTATAAATAAAATACCTTAGTCAATTGATTTATCTCTTGATCGAGCAAACCAACTTTGGATCTTGGTGCAGAATGATTCATTAAGGATCTTGTTTCTTGTCCGGTATAAACGACTATTCCGAGTGCCGATCCAGATGCCACAGCAGTATTAGCCCATAAAGTATTATCAACCCCTAAACTTTCTTCGGTGCCATATCCATCATACTACGAACGTAATATGTACATTAGTCCGGTATTAAAGTTACCAAAATTATTTTTAATACTTACACGTGTGAATGTACCAATGAAACTATGAATATCTTTTTGAGGCTTTTCAACATATAAACTTGCTTTTATATCAAACAGTTGAGAATGATTTTCTAATTTTTGAGTCGCTGGTATCGCCAATCTTAATTTCCAATCCGTTTCTCCGTCTAATTGATCGGTTCTTACAAAACATGCACCAGACCTTTCTGTCGTACGCAGTAGTACTAAATCTGCTGGCACCCTTTGACCTTTTTCTACTATAACCTATTAAAAAATTAAGATATTTTAATTATGTTCACGCCAGAATCAAGCCAATTAAAATTTATTTGTCTGTAGATAACGTCTTACCAAATCACCAACTCGTAACTTAGAACTTGGAACTAATTCCGGTATATCCAAACCTTTAACCAATCTTTGATATTTTTGAGCATTGACTTCCTTATCTCTTTTGTATCTTCTGAAATCGTCTACAGCTTCCCGACAGATCGTGACGGTCAAAACGAAACATAATGGTCCCCAGTACGTATATAAATATCCTATTCTTATGTCTGGTATAAATTGAGATATTGCCATAAGCAAAAAGTATAGATTAAGAAAGAATTTAAACTGTTGAAAGAGGACCTAAGAAAATGGACATACATAAAAAATAAATCATTACGATTCCAAACAAATTTCATATATATATACAATTATATATATCAATTCAAATTTTATATATATATATATATATAATTATATTCGCTGTACAAAAGCAATACATACCATAGGTAAGAAAGTAACGACATTGTATTTTTGATTTCTTATGACATTCGTAGGAAATTTATCGTACATGGGCTGACCAATATGAATAACTCTTGCTCGCAATTCTCTTTCCCTGCAACATCTTCTCCACATCCAAGTACAACATCTGTAAATAATCAACACCGATACATATATAAAATTCTTTCTTGTTATCTGCACGGATCCGATAATTATCATTAAAAATTTTATATATATATATATATAGCGAAATATGGATATAAAATCACTAACAATAAATTTTTACTGGTACTAATCATCTTGCCAGCTGAAACTGAAGTATTGAAATATGATCTTTTCAATTGTTTAATCATTATTCCCTCTAAATTAATCATAGTGAATATTAGTAAATTAAATATGTTTATGCCATTAAAAGAAATATCACCTTGTCCACGAATTACTATTTCGTGGTCTTGATATTAATGGTATGTCTTCTTTCGAAAGTCTTATTACGTTGCTTTGTGTCTCCATTTAGATATTTTTCCTTCATGAGATTTACATGCGATATATAACAAAGATATATATGTATATGTGTATATTACGTGTGTATATATATATGTATTAATAAATATAAATAAATATAAATATAAATATATATATATATACAGTTTTATTTTCTCAGAATGCTTACAAATTCGTTGATAACTATTCGCGTCAATCCAACAGAACTTTGTTATGACATCATTTCAAACAAGGAATATATAATCACTTAGAAGAAGCATCGATTGTACGTCGTGCAAAGAGAATTCACAAAAAACAATTGTTCCGTTTGTATTTAGAATAAATATTTTACGTGAAAATCATCAAACATTTTTTTACTCGTACATCACGATCTCACATATTTCTCGAATTAGAAATGCATCGAAGTTGCAATAACTCGGTGGGTGTCCGATAAAAATCACTATCATTGATTTAACGTAGAAAACCAATGGCAGACAGGACGGCGTTGCGAGCTCACAACGCGTAGTTACTTTTATATTTTATTTCGTTTATATATATATGTATATATATATATATATATATATATATATATTATATATATATATATACACACACACATATATTATTATTTATTTCAAATTTATAAGAGATTCGGTGAATACCGTCCACGAGTAAAATATATACTTGATAATGATAATTATATACATACTACATAAGTGTGTGTGTGTGTGTAGAAGAAAAAACTTGGTATATTTGTTTGTATCAAAAAATTCCCTAGATATGTATATAACAAGTGTTATATATGAACGAATTTAGAAAATATATAAATTAATAATAATAATAATAATAATATTCAATATAAATCCTTATAGAAATATTACAATCGAGAAATATGAACGATAATATTACGATTTATTTTCAAAAAAGGAAGTCGATCGAAGGTCGGGATTGGTTTCTCGCGTGTCGTATGATGTACGTGCGTTTATGTTGTATATTATATGTATTAAATGTTAATTAGAAATATTTGACGGATGAATGTTTTTTTTTTTACTTACCCGCACAAACCAGTTTTAAGGAACTTCGAACAATTATTAAATCGTCGTCTTCTAGAGGTCAAAAGTCGTATACTATCTTCGGTAGGTTGGAGAAGATAGTCCGTTTCTTCATCCATTTCAAAGTCCCGCTCATCCGAACTGAGCCGCAATGGCATCTCCTCCAACCTCATACTCTTTCGATAATCACTATATTATATGTATATATATATATATATATATAATGTGTATATATTGCGTACTTCAATATTTCTTTCTTACAAACGTTTAATTCTCTTTGTTAAGTTATTAACAGTAACGTTTTTTTTTCTTTTTCCCTTTACTACTTCTTTTCGCCCCGTCTTATGAGTTGCCTTTCGTTTTTTTTTCTTCTTCTTCTTCTTCGACGATACGCAAATATCTTAAATCTACTTTCATTAGCTTATGTGTATTAATTTCTTTTTCTTACGGTGCAATATCACGTGACCCAAAGTAACACAGTCTTCTTCTTTGTCACACATAGTATCTGCCGAGAAATTCAAGTCACAAGAAGACAGAGATAGAAATAGAGAGAGATAAGAATTTCATTTACAATAACAGTAGTTTTTCATATACCTATATAACCGCATCGTTACAAGACGTCACAATGTATTTACTTAATTCTCCTATCGACGTGATTCCGACCGTGACATATCCCACCCTTCCCTCAGGTCCTGTTTATTTACAATTAATGTATACACAAACGCACGTATATATAAATGAGATTGTCCTTCTCTCTTCTCTCCTGGACGTAATAGTACGCGTGTAATCGTTCTCGAGGTAAGTTGTTGTTCTTAACGTAGCGCATGTCTCAAATCTTTTGAACAATTTGTAATATCGGATAATACGATTACAGATAAAAGTATATTCCGTGGAGGATAAAATTGTCTGAAATATATTTTTCCTCTCTTCTCTCTCTTTCTCTCTTTCTCTCAATCTCTCTCTTTCTCTCTCTCTCTCTCTCTTTTTTATTAACCGTGCATAATGGCCCTTCAAAATTCGCGATACCCGCAATACGACGATATATCGTGCCCGTCCATATTGGCCATTCGACGATCACGTGTGCGTTTACGCATGCTCCTAAGTATTTTATTCCGAATTATATTTCTGTTTAGTAGAATAGTTTATATATAAGTCAACGTGTGTGTGTGTGTGTGTGTATGTATATATATGTATGTATGTATGTATGTATGTATGTATGTTCAAATAATTAATGTTGAGATATATAATTACATTCTTTTTTATTCGTTAACAAGAAAAGTTTCAAATCATTAATAATTATATAGAAAACAATTCTTCACAATGATATACATCACTTGATTAGATAATTTGATATTTTCTTATTAATGACGCAATGTCGTTTCCTTCTAACATTATCTCTTCAGACATTACCTTATCTTCCAAGTATTTAAGCAACTGAGTACAATTTTCTTTTTCATGATCTCCCATGAAATTTATGGCAAGATTAAATCTGTTACAAGTACTTAAAGTCGTTAGAATTTCGATAATTGCTTTAATTTCTCCCGCATTCAAGGAATTTTGTTTTTCGTACTTCAGACATACATCAATAATATCGCAGAGAAAGAACGGGGGAATCTCGCTGTGGAATATTTTATTTTTTAAAATATCCCTTAAAAAATGATAGGTTGTAATGTAACGATGTATTTTCATTTTTTGTTTCTTTTCTTTTCTTTTTTTACTTTTATGAGAATAGTAATGCATTACCTGGTATTATATAGGTAAAAGAATTTCATTTTACTATCATTAGTATTTCTCCACATTTGGAAGAATGTTTTATAATTTTTTGGAATTGTATTAGTAAATTCATTGAGTTTTTCTTTAATTAGCTTCGTTCCATTATTTTCATACGTCGTCCTAGTTAAAAGTTCTGATTTATTTTTTATGCTTATAGAATTCCACAATACTGCAGATTTAGATTTAATATCTTTTGCTTCTAATGGTTTTAAATGAGCTCCATTTACCTATTGAATATAAAAAGCAAGACAAAAAGATGTATGAGACATTGAATCTTTATTTATTTATTTAATATATATATATATATATATATATATATATATATATATATATATATATATATTTCTTTTTCAATAACTTACCATTTGTCTAAAATGTTCATAAGTAGGTACTCCTTGTTCCACTGCTCTGATCTTTGCATCGTTCTGTAAGTTATACAACTCATTCGCTTTAAGCTCTTCGTACAGCTCTTCTTGTAATACTTTATAATCAATTGGCGATTTCAATATACTCATTTTATTCATATTATTAACGTAAACTTCTGTGAAACGTACACGGCCTATAATATCTTGAATTGGTGGAACGAGTAATAATAACCTATGTTTGGTGAAGATATAGTCTTTATTACCATGGTTACACATAACAAAAACATTTCTCTTCTTTCTGATTATATCAATACTAATTCAAGAATAAAGTATATATATGTATTTTGATGTAGATTACAAAGTGCAACAATATTTTTTTAAAAGGCATTAATAAATAATAAAAGTTTTGGACGTACAATATTATCAGGAATTATTACAAAGAATCTTTGGTAATGATAATATCAGTTTCAGGCATAAAATTGTTTTCCTTCGACATTTTGCTTTGTCTCCTTTTACAAAATTTCTCATGCATTCTCTTCATTTCAAGGATTTCCTTCATTTCTTCCTTGTCTTCCTCCTAAAATTTGTCAATATAATTCATCTAATGGGAAATAAATAACAAACGTTATCCAATCTTTAATAATTAAAATGATCTACCGTTTGATTTAAACGTAATACCAATGCTCTTTGATTACCGGGCATTTGTCGTGAGTAGGCCATTAATTTTTTATATCTTTCAGCAGGATGCACTCCTCTTTCGACTACCAAAACGATTCGCGCCCACTAAAATTTTTGAACATATGTGATTTTAATCATCAACTATATATGAAACAATCCGTATATGTAATATCAATTTATTATCTTTCCTTTTCTTTTTTTTTAATTTATTCTTTCTTCTTTTTTAACAACAGTGCATAATTATACCTGTCTTTGCCATTCGTTTCTTGTCTCAGCAATTTTTTGATAAGTATTTCCCATCATAGCAATTAACATGTTAACGAGTAAAATTGCAACAATTGCCATATAAAGTACGAAAAGAAGCTGTAAAATTTAATACGATAAAATTTAATACAATAC
>OU426995.1:1176178-1241936 GCA_911387935.1 Dolichovespula saxonica | reverse complement strand
AGAAATTTTAATGATTCATTTTTAATAATTATTTTCGTAATCAAATTTTCTTTCATATTCTTGTATTGTATTCATTGATAATTTTTTTTATGAAGATGAATATATACATATCTACGTGTGTGTGTGTGTGTGTGTGTGTGTGTCCTATATATATATATATATATATATATATATATATATATATAAACTAATAATTATTTATACTATTTATTTGTTATCTCTCAGACCTTCTCGAAATATTCATTCATGTTTTTGTGCCAAGGATACGAAATGTTAAAAATAAAAATGGAAATTTATAAGAAATTCACTTGTAGTTTTTACATTTATGAATTCATTAACATCAGCTAACGTAATACTTAATATTTCTTAAAGATCTATATTTTTTAATCTATTAATTTTTACGAACTCTCAATCTTTGTTTATATAGACGTGGTATACATCAAAGTAACATATTGTAATTATTTAATATCTTATCGATTTGAGTGTTATTATTATTATTATTATTCATTTTTACAATTTTTTTTCGTGAAACATAGGTAGCGTCATCTGTCATGCGTTTACGTTATTATTACGATATTCTTGACTTTTACCTTTCGAGTTATGTCTTCCCCTCCCACACAATCTAATCAAATCGTTAATTTCTCATATGGGATCATAAAGTAACACATTTTTAATAATTTATGATATTATTTCTATTCGATATGTTACCGTTTCATTGAAAACGTTTGGAATAATATTATCATATAGATTAATTAATATGGCGTACCTTTCAGATCAACGAATTTGTAAAGAATAATAGATGATGTGTCAGTTTGTTTCTTGACACTACTTGAAACATTACTTTCGGTATTTCCCATATTAATTGATAATAGTAATGAACTTTTATTTCAATGCAAGTACGACTAATTTAAGCGAAGAATCGAATTGATATACTTTCGATAACACTTTGGTTACTATGGTAAACGCTTTCGTTATTGATTATACTAATTTAGATATATAAATTCGCGCAACTCGGCAACTAAAATATTTTTAATAAATATATATATATATATATATATATATATATATATATATATATACGTGTACATTTAATTTTTACAATTGTTATTCGATATGTATATATATTTTTTATATTTACATAAACTTTTAATATTATTCATTTCATATTTATTAGGTTGTCAAGGATGAAATTTGTAAGTTATCAACCAACTGCCTTTTTTTCTACTAATTTCATCATTGACGAGCTAATATATATACATATATACTTATACAATGTTTTATATAAACAATAATTTATATAAATTTCCTTTTTTATTAAAGTTATAATATCAAAAGGATATAAAACCCGAAATAGAGATCACAATCTCGTGGTTTCACGATTTTTATTCTTAATGATGGAATTAACCAGAAGGATATCCTATTGCTTTTTGATAATTAAAACAATAAATCCTGCTGGATTAAAACCACGAAACCAAAATTATAATAGATGATAATAAATTATTGCGATAAAAACCTATGATAAATTATATCCTTGTAAACGATTAAAATTAACTTTAAATTCGTTCTACTTCCTTTTTTATATTTGGCAATAAAATTACTTGAGTTATGAAATTAATGTTTTAATAAGTTTTATTAATTTTATATATACATACAGTATTATATATATACATACATACATACATTATTATTATAAATAAATTTTATTTATTATATATATCGTTAATTTTTTGTTATTACCGTACATATATGATGTATACATATATGTGTACATAAATATAATTTAAAAAAAATTTTTAATTATTATTAATATAATTGATTAGATATTAAAATAAAAGAGAAAAAAAATTAGTTCGAACCCTGATGATGGGTTAACGAAGGCCCCGGAGGGATTCGAACCCTCGATCTCCTGTTTACTAGACAGGCGCTTTAACCAACTAAGCCACGGCGCCGTTGAGACTGTTGTTTTATTGTAGTTCATTTAACTTAAATAATAATTTCAATCTATGCATGTATTCAAAACAATTTAAAAATCACATATTTCAATATAATATTGTTGTAAAACATATATATATATATAAGAAAAATTAACCATTAACAGAATACAAATGTAAAAATAACGAATAGATGTATGCTAATAAAAGAAAATAAAAAAAGAAATCGAACGATTCTATAATTATTATTTTATACATTGCGATGAATGTTATGTAATAATTAGATTTGTAATAAATACGAAGAGAGGAAGTCGTGGGAGAATTACAAAAAAAAATTGATCTAAGAAATGTCAAATTATGGTCGTAAATCTGTCGTTGTGATAGTAAGAGATCCCATCTCGTAGGAGCACGAATTATTTCAAATTACTTGCTGAATAAATGCGCTTAAAAAGAACGTTTAAAAAATCAATGGGACTATTAATAAAAAAGATGATACATATAGTGTCGAGGCGCGAAAATTTATGATGTATATATGTATATACAATTACGTCTACTATCTGTACCTTTCCTCTCTCTCTCTCTCTCTCTCTCTCTCTCTCTCTCTCTCTCTCTCTCTCTCTCTCTCTCTCTCTGATATATATGTATAATGCATAGTATATTTTTCATGAACGATTTAATAGTAAGTTTTTCTCAAAATTGTTCGATCAATATTATTTTTCGCTCGTCCTTTTTTTCCATTACTTCTGGGCCCCGCCATTTTTGGCGATCGATCATGGTTAGAAATTTCCATTGAATTCGACCCACATTTTGTAGCATTAAATTACTTTCCACGAAGAAAAATCTTCGACGAGATTCTATTTATAAAGATCAAGTATATGGATACTTTGGTAAGAGCGGTGCAACCAGGACGCATGCTTTTTTCGGGTGTAGGAATATATATGCATGTATAAATACATACATGTGTATGTGTGTATGGTGAGCCAGGAATTTTCAACAAGATAATAAAGTTTCCTCCTATCGAGGACAGAACCTGTTAAAACACTCATACAGTCCAAGAAAATTATTATACTTATTGAACGTACATATATACAATTTCTTTGCTTTTGTATTTGATTAATATAGCCCATCCATATGTTCAAACAAATATTTCATTTCGTTCAAAATTATTAACATTATGTTAGGCGATAAGGCCCCTCTTTACTTTTAATTGTTTATTTTATTATACGATTAGCGATATCTGTTTGATAACAGCTTATACATCTCTATAGACTTTAACTTGACAGTATCGAGGTCACAAATCATACTTATATAGTTGGTGAAAGTCAAGGATTCCAACAAGTGGCTCGTTGGTTTTTTTTTTTTTTTTAAAAAAAGATAGTTTATTGAATCCGTATGCACACATATAAATTTATAAGTATAAACTTTCTTAGGAAAAACTTAAACTATGATTCTTTTAACTTTGTTTTAAAAGTAATGGTTGGCTAGGTAACATATGTTACATCTCGTCAACAATCCGTTCTGAATAAATTATATATTTATGATTTAAGATACTGTCCTAACAGCTTTTATTGGCATGATGAATTATGCTCGAACCTCTTTGTATTAGGTAGTAGCCAAAAACTCCGGATTGGAAAAAAAACTACTCTCTTATTTAATTATTCTTAATCTAGCGTGTGGGTGGGGAAGGGATGTGGGGGGAAAGGAGGATTATTTACAAATATACAAAAATTACAAAAATTTACAAAAATCAGTTAGTTGGCCTTAGGAAAGGTAAGTTAAGCTGCCCTCATGGTCTATTCCGTCTCTTCGAGCCGTCCAGTAGGCCTCGGTTGTCAGTTACAAGCTGTAGCTGTGGGCACGACTCATGGTCGAAATCTTGTTCGCCTTCTTAGCTCATCGATGAATCTCGCGTCCTCGGTTAGCCACCAAAATCTAGGCGATAGTCTGTGGTTATCGCCGGAGTCTCTTCTGGGGAGCGACTTGTCGAACATAAGTCTTTGCTCGTCGTGGGCCTGGTGGTCCAGGCTGATGCTTTTATTACAGCTGTGTCTGGGCTTGTGATACAAAATAGGCAGATTATGGCCGTTCTGTGTAACCGCATGCTTGTCGGCGAAGACGAATAACTGCGGTGGGATGTAGCCTGACTTCATGAAGTCTAGTCGCTCTTCGTCAGTTTCGGCGATAGCCAGCTGGTTCTCGAGGATGTTGCTATTATATCTCCTCAAATTAGCAAAAAAGTTCCTGCATAGTTTTATCATGAAGCAGTCTATTCTCGGTATGTTTGCCTTATTGTACACTAGGCTATTCTTCGTTCTTCTAATGAAGCCCGAATCCGCTGTTCTGTGCAGTCTGAGGCATGACAGAATAGATCTCTCCAGTCTTCGATATTTTTCCATGACAGTGGGACCCATATTCCATGTTATTGGCGCTGCGTAGGTCATAATGGGCCTTACCAACAATTGGTAGCAGATGATCTTTGCCTTGTTTTCTAGGTTTCTGTTGTAAAAGATCCTAGCGTTTGCTTTTATTGTTTTTTTAGCTTTAGTGATCTGCAATTTACGATGCGTGTTCATTCGCAGCAGGTGATCAAAGGTGACTCCCAAGTATTTAACCGCCGTTTTATTGGGTATCTCGCTTGAGGTGTTTGTGTTCCTATCAGTTACTGAAATCTTGAAACGTTTTATTTTTCTGTTAGTCGACGCCTTGATATGGTTGACGGGTCTCCTGAACACGATTGTCTCGCATTTTAGCGGGTTGATTTTCAAGTTCCAGTCGAGATAGTAGTTGTTTACTCTGTCAACCTTGTCCTGCAGTGACGCTCGGATGCTATCTACATCTTGGCCAGCTTTATAGATTATCAGATCATCGGCGTAAGCGATGGCGTAGCACTTTTCTTCGGTATTCAGTCCGAATTCGTTGATTACTTCACTGTTGTAGATGTTAAACAGAATAGGCGAAGTGACTGTCCCTTGTTTGAGTCCTTCGGTGATCTTAAACTTCGTCGTCGAAAGCTGTTTTCCATCCCATGTTTGGAAATTTTTTCCTCTTATCATATCCAGAATGAGCAGAGTCAGGCCCATTGGGAAATTGTAGTTTCTCATTTTATGGATAAGCCTTTTGTTCCATACGGAGTCAAAGGCCTTCTCCAGGTCAATTAAAACGGTACCTATTATTTGGTTGTTGTGCAGATAATAATTGACGTCCGACGAGAATTTGCTGATGGCGTGCGTGGTGGAATGATTGGCTTTGAAGCCGAACTGGTTTGGCGGGATTACATCGTTCATAATCGCATGGTTGAGAAGCATCAAATTTATCAGCTTCTCGTAGACTTTGCTGATGCTGATTGTGAGGCTGATTGGGCGATAGCTCTTCGGGTCGTCCGGGTTTTTCCCCTTTTTTAGGATAGGCAGCACCTTTGCTGCTTTCCATCTTATCGGGTAGTAGAAGTTGTTCAGTGCATTATTGAACAGTACCGTGTAATCAATGATGACGTTCATGGGTAAATTTTTGATCGCGACCATAGGGATGTTATCCAGGCCCGTTGATGTCTTTTTTTGAGTTTCCCGATGATGGTGGCTACTGTCCTGTGTGAGAACAAGAATCTGGGGGCCCCTTCTTGTTGGGCAGGATTGTGCGCTTCGTTTTCGGGAGAGAAAACGGTAAAGGTTTGTCTCGCTCTCCTTAGATGAAGCTTCCAATCTTTGGTTTCCTTGAATGAACGTTCCACAGTTTCTCTGGTATTCGTGTTGTCGTTCGTGTATTTGGGGGAGTTGATTGTCTCCAGGTACTTCCCAATGATTTCTAGCTTTGTGCTTGGGTCTGTGGCAATTATTTCGTTGTTGATGTCCACAAGCTGAGGGAAGCGTTGGAAGATCTCGTTGCTGAAGGCGCTACCGTCATTGACCACTCTCAATGTTTCGATACCCATGCTATTTTTCGGACGGAGCATAGCGTTTACCTTGGGGAAAAATCTGTCCGGGTTTCTGTAGTCAATGCCTTTCGTTTGAGCTGCCCAGTAAGCTGTCACCGTCTTTTTACATTCCTTTTGTAGTAATTTGTTTATTTTTTTTATTGTTCATTTTATTCTGTGTATCTCCTGTCTGCTCAATCTGAATGGTCGTCTGTCTGTGGTATGGTAAAGCCTGGTAATTAGAAAAGATTTGTATTTATGTAATTTTATGATTGTATTGTTGTCGTATTTTTTGTAGTATTCGTTGGGCTTGTTGTTGCCTTTCGGCACTGTTTTTTGTATGGCGTTTCGTATTCGAGTTTCCAGTTCAAGTATGTGCTTGTCTATTTCTTCTAGTGTAAGGTTTCTGTTCGTCGGGATGGGGGTGTCAGCCGGGTGGGAGCTTGTCAGGAGCCGTTTAAATTTATTCCAGTTTGCTTTTCTGAAGTTGTAAGCATCCGTTTTAGGTTCTTGTCGAGGCAGCCCCTGTAGTAGCGTTCCGGTGTCGATTGAGAAAACGATAGCATTATGGTCGCTGTCGTACGGCGCTGTGGCTAGTCTTTCGTTGTCCTTGTCCAGGATGTCAATTCTGTGGTCAATCAGTCCGTAGTCTAGAAGCGATCTTGCTCTCGGAAAGGTCGGGCCGTTCGGTGGGTACCACTCAGCTTTGTATTGGAGACCATGGCTATTTAACCATTGGGTTATTTGCCGCCCTCTGTCGTTTGTCACGGAATCTCCCCATTCCATGCTGCTAGCGTTAAAGTCCCCTGCGATGACGTAAAAAACGTTGTCTTGGTCTAGATTGTAGTCTGATGCGAGCTTGTCTAATTCGTTGATGAAGGTGGTCGTGGTATTTTGCGTTACGTATATGCTGAAGACGAGCAGAGAGTCCTTTGAGTTAACCTTTATTTTTATTGCTGTATACTCCATCACTTTATTCGTCGAGTTCGCGCGAAGCAGTTGGTATTGCAGTCTGTTGTGTACAGCGATCGCAGTACCTCCCCCTCGTCTCCCATTGGACCGATCATTTCTCACAAGAGTGTGGTTGTCGAGATGCACGCGGTGTTTGGCGTTTAATTTGGTTTCTGACAGGAGCACAATGTCAATACTGTTTTCGTTCACGAATTTTTGCAGGTCATATCTTCTTTTAGTCATGCAAATCGAGTTCACGTTTATCGCTGCGATTTTTACGATGTTGGTTTGTTGTCGAGTAGCCATTTCACTCAATGTTTAGGTAGCTCATGATGTGGTCAATCCTCACTGTGTTCTGCGTTACTTGTGCATTGAGGTTTTTGATTTCTCTCAGTATCTCAGTTTTGAAGCTGAGTAGTATCTCATCGAATTTGGTCACGGCGCCTATGTTTTGTTCATTCTCGGGAACTTTAGCCTGCGACAGCCCTGGTTGGTTCAGGTGGGGGATGGATGGTCTGGTTATCGGCTACGCTGCCGTTATCTCGATCGGATTGTCTCGGACCCAATTCCTCGTATTCGCTTGACGCATGGCTTCCGCGTATGAGATATATTTTTGCACAAATTTATTAATTTTTGTGAATTTTGCTTCATTGAGCATTTGTCGTCTCTTGTTTAGCTCTTTTTTCTTATTCAAAAAGGCTTTGAGCATTGGGCATCCGTAGTACGAGGCCGTGTGTCCTGATTCTCCACAATTCGCGCAGCGGAGCTCTTCGTGTTTCTCCTTATCTAGGGGACAGTCTGACGCGCTGTGCGGCTTTGCACACCTTACGCATCGAGGTTCGAAGAAACAGTTCGAGCTGGCATGTCCAGTTCGTTGGCACTTTGTACATTGGAAGATCGGTTTCTTCCTCAATCTTGCCCATCTTATTCTCTGGTTTAGCAAGAACTTTATGCCTGTTAAAGATGGCATGTTGCTCTCCGTAGTGGTTGTAATTATAAAATGGTATCTCTCAGGTGTGTTGCGATTGAACACCATTTTCGATACTTTCATGATCGCTACGTCTTGAGATTCAAGCTCTTTAGCTCCTCAAGTACTTCGGTTTCATTGAAGCCTCCTCTGACTCCCTTAAGTACCATTGATTTAGGTTTCAAGTGCCTTGGGGTGTACGTATAAAACTCCTTTTTTTTTTCTTTTAAAATATCGATCGCATTATTATATGCTTCGATAAAAGTCGTGCTTATTCTGACCGAGTTCGAGTCACGTATGCTCACTAGAAAATTGCTCTTCGGTATTTTGTTGTTTGTTAATAACGCGATTGCCTCTTTTAGGCTAAGCTTGTAAGCGTATATGGGCGGCGGTTTCAGAGTTTGTTTACTCGACATTGCCGCCTTCGCTTGCGCGCTTCTGGCGGTGGGCCGCTTCGACGCTGGCTCTTCGTCGCTCCCCTCCACGCTCATTTCGTCAGAGAGGCACTCGAACCGGTTGGATACAACTGATCCTGTTGTATCGACAATTTTCCGGTATTTCACCGGCCTCTTCGGCTTTAAAAAGTTTAACGCCACCTCCGCGTTTTCTATTGACTCGGGCTGCTGTTGATGATTACCATTGTCGCACTTTTCTGAATCACTCGACGCACTACGTCGTTTCGTCGTT
The DNA here is from genome assembly GCA_911387935.1 of Dolichovespula saxonica. NCBI lineage: Eukaryota > Metazoa > Arthropoda > Insecta > Hymenoptera > Vespidae > Dolichovespula > Dolichovespula saxonica. Next base: position 1,233,490 of record OU426995.1, on the reverse strand, counting down.
TTCAGGTTTGGTGCTATTGCTTTCACGGAATTCTTTTTGAAAACTGACGCGCCATACTCCCTTTCGAAGTTTCTCAGGTCCCGCTGTAGTTTTGCCCGGGAGTCGGTGCCTACCTTGTAATCGTGGGAGGTCCACGGCTTTACCTGCGCTCGGGAAAAACTCGGCTTTTCATGCGCTCCGGAAAAATTCGGCTTTTCTTGCATTCGGGAAGTTCCCGGGTTTTCACTGACTTCAGCCATGAGTGGGGCTCTACGGCCCTTTCGGCCTTTGGGCCTTGTCACTGGCTTTCTATCACTTTATACACTTTTTTTTTTTACGCTTTTTCACCGATTTCTTATAATTTTTGTGGGGCGAACATCCTCATTGAAATCGCTGCATATGCCCGCAGGCTGAATACTGATAATTGATAAAGTTCTTGAGAAAAAAAAAACGATCAATTTCGAGAAAATAAAAAAAAAATTCCGTCAATTTAGCGCACACTACATAACACTTGTTTCTCCCACGACCATCAGTAAAGAACTGTGGCTCGTTGGTCTAGGGGTATGATTCTCGCTTAGGGTGCGAGAGGTCCCGGGTTCAAATCCCGGACGAGCCCGCGTTCTCTTTTTTTTTTTTATTTTCGTTTTTATTATTCACTTTTTTCGCTTTTCGCTTTTTGTTTTATTTATCCTTTTTTTCTTTATTAATTATTTTTTTTTTTATATATTTTCCCTCTAAAATATTCTAATATGAATCGTATCGATCAAAATACGAATAAGTTTAATTAAGGAAATTTATTCGTCAAATACGATTCTTTTGTTGCTCCCAATGAAATTAAATTTGATTAGGAAAGACGAGTGATTGCGTGTGCCACATGTGTTGGACCAATAATTCCTGACCGATTTTAAAATAATCGATTGTTGTTGGATTTAATTTTTGTTTTTCATATTTTTTTTTTTTTTTTGGTTGAGATTGTAAAGCTTCGTGCCTAAGAGAACTTCGTCGGCCCATCACTTGGGAATGTTTGATTTGATCCGTTCGAGTGAATGTTTAATTAATTATGTTCACAAATAGATTACTTTAAATTCGGAGAATACTTCAATATTTTTATCGCGATGTGTCACGATGATGTTTAACTATATTTTTGTAACTTATCGTTTCTCAAAAAACTTCAAATCTATCTCCCTCCCTCTCTCTCTCTCTCTCTCTCTCTTTCTTTCGTTTTTTTTTCTTTTCGTACACATTCATAACTTATTTTCGTATGTAACAACGTAAAAGTACACACGTAATTTTAGCTCGTTACGTATCACCCATGCGAACAAGTTACTTTCTCAGAGCACTCTTATCGGCTGTACCGATGGTGGAATAAAAAGATGCGAGTAAAGTGTTCGATATTGAATTTACGATAAGATTAAAGCGACCGATTCCGATTCTTATTTACACGTCGTTTATCCAGCGGCATTCTGAAAGAAATGGTATACTTGTCGAGTACGATCGAGTACCAAACTCATGAACTAGTCTCATATTAGTTAGAAAAGTTTAATTCGATATCTGTCATTGAAAACGTACTTGATACTTTTTTCCTGGTGTTTTTTCTTAAAAAAAAAATAAGAAAAAAAAACGGAAAAAAAATTGCAGAAATAAAACATAAAACGAGAACTAGAGGAACGTGTTATTAATACGATTATAACAAGCATCTACTTTTTTTTAGTAACATTTACAAAACAAATTCTACAATCGTTATATTGTTCTGATTGAAATTCAAATATCTAACAATATGTTTAATTAGTTCTACAATGTACAATTAAGAAGTAAACGATCTCGAAAGGAAACGAGATTAATAATAATAATAAAAAGGAAAAAAGAAAGAGAGAGAGAGAGAGAAAGAGAGAAAGAGAGAGAAAGAAATAATTCTCATCAGCAAGACAAGATATAAAAAACGAACGTAGATATATACATGCATACTTACGTACGTACGTACTTACGTGGGCAATTAGAATTAAAGGCTAAATTATAAAAGCCACAGATAAATAAATTCTTGATCGTCAATAAGTAGATAATTTCCTTATATGGTCATATATGTATATGAAATGTACGTACGATAGTATTCATTTATAAGAGATCATGATTCATAATATCTCTATTCCCTGCATCCTCTCTCTCTCTCTTTCTCCGTATGTATTAACACAATTTTGTCTCCGCATTCTTTCTTAGCCGCAAGGAGATCCGGTAGTTGGAACGAGAAAAAGAGCGCCGTAGAGACGCTCATATTATATCATCCATGTGTTGCGTGGCGGGTTCCAAACCGAATTGTGATACGAAGAGGACTTAGTTTAGCTTGCGTTTACCTACCATCTCCGCGGGTCAGTTAGACGCGCGCTTTCAAGCTGCCAGCAGCAGCAGCAGCTCTAACGCACAACTCTTGTCATCGCCATCCCTCCTTTTAGAAACGTCTTACGTCTAACTTGACACGTATCGGCGTTATTACGAGGAAGAATTCGTTGCTGTGATTTAGACGAGAAAAAAAAAGAAGAATTTTTTTTCTCTTATCACTTTCTTTCTTTCTTTCTTTTCAATTCTTTTTTTTTCTCTTTCTTTTATTTTCGGACGCGCTCGTAACGTACGTTTCCACTATCCATGAGTTATAACAAAACGAAGATCGTTTCATAGTGTCACATGCTAATCGAAGAAGGATCGCGAAAGAAGATAACACTCCTCCAATTTGCATCTCCATTGGAGAATCTTCGAGTAAGTGACGAGTTTTGTTTCTATTTGCTTTTTTTTTCTTTCTTTCTTTCTTTCTTTTCTTCTTTCTTTCTTTCCTTCTTTTTTTTTCTTTCTCTTACCCTCCTTCCCTCCCTCTCTCCCTCGCTCCCCGTTTTCTTTTCCTTTTCTTTTTCATTTATTATTTCTTTATTCCACGTGTAAATCGTAATAATTTGGATTAAAGCGGCGCGTGCTTGTCCTCGCGTGCACTATGCGCTTATGTATGCATGCGTAGTCTTTCAATGGAGAAATCACAATGATGGAAGACATAATTAATATATTTATATATATATAAAGAAAAAAGAAAAAAGAAAGACAAAAAGAGAGAAGAAAAAAAAAGAAAAAAAATATCGGTAAATACTTAAGACCTCTCTCTCTCTCTCACTCTTTCTCTCCTCATCTTTCTTCTCGATAACTAACATAATATTTCAGGGAGACGCTCATTGACTTGCTAAACACAACGACGACGACACAGAACGGGCTTAACTTCGCGTATCTTTCTTTCGAGAAAGCTATAAACGCGTACGGTTAAAATAGTAGCCAAGTTTAACGAACGATAATTTTGTTTATACGATAAACTCGTCTCTCTCTCTCTCTCTAAAGAACTTTTTCTCCTCCGTCTCCTTTTTTCTTTTCTTTTATCGTTTTTTTCTCGTTGTCGTCGTCGTATCGTCGTTCCTTCTTAGGCACGCAATTTCCTATTCCTTATTTCCTTTTTTTTTCTTTGTCTCTGCTCTCCATTTTCTTTTCTTTTCTTTTCTTTTCTTTTCTTTTCTTTTCTTCTTCTTTTCGTATACGTCAGCGACGAAACAACGCGCGTATCGCAGGCGCATCTGCGAGATTGCATAATAATTGTGCGTACGAACGTTCGTTCGTTCGTTCGTCTATTCACGGTGACTCCGAAGGTTCATGCGCGAAGGTGAGTTTGAAATTGTAAAAGGGGAGCGAGAAAGGAAAAAAAATAGTAAATCGTGGGATAGGATTTGTTTTTTTTTTTTTTTTTTGAAGAGGAAAGAATACGAACACGAGGGAAGGAGCTAGAAAAATAAAGAAAAAAGAATTAAAGACAACAACAAAAAATATTACGAAGCAATTATCACGGCATGATAGTTTTCTTTTATAATATATATCTCGAAGATCTTATCGATGTCCTCGTCTCGTTGTTGCAAGACGAGAAAAAAAAAAGAAGAGGAAAGAATCGTCGAATTGTTTGTTATCGACGATGGGTTTGCTATTTTTTTTTCTTTCTTTTTCCATTTTTATTTTCCTGAAAATCATTTGCCGGAAATAAGAAATGAGAGGAGGGGGCAGGGGGAAAAATCTAACGTGGCGCGATTCGATAACTGCATGATAAACATAACTGTTTATTTCGAAATCGTTTACCAGTCTTAAACGGTATACGCGTATGTAATATGATAGTTGTGCGAAGGTCAATGGTCGATGTATTTTTTTCCCTTCTTTTTTCTATTTTTCTTTTTTTTTTTTTCATATTTTATTTTATTTTTCCTCTTCTTTTTCTTTTTCTTCTTCTTCTTCCTTTGTTGACGATACAAATCAATAAAAAAAAAAATTCGCGAAGATCCCCCTCGTAACGTCCATTTCTGAATGGATATTGCTCGCAACGAGATAACATTTCGTTATAACGATCACGAGATTGTGTCCGGGAAAAAATTATGTAGGAAAGAAAAAAAAAAAAGAAAGAGGAAGAAGATGAAGAAGAAGAAGAAAAATCATCATCGTTATATTAATAGAAAGTCGTTGTTTATAAAAAGAATGTAACCATCTCAAGGCTTGATAAGATCTAAAAGAGGAGGAATAAAAATACGTTTGAATTGTATTCCTTGAAGTCCAGAAGACACGAATTATCAGTTGGCGATTACGATTCGCTTACTGCGTCAAATTAATAACGGAGCTATCCTCGTATCTCAAATGGGTTTGAAATTTTATGCTAAACAAATGATAAACCCGGTCAAGTTGGTTGCAAAAGGATGATCAAAGACAATATATATATATATTTTAAATAACACAGAGACGTTCATCGAATCGAAAAGGTAAAATATAACAGTGTCGATATTGCAATCGGAATAGGAACGGTACGATTATATTAAATTACGATTGATCATTTCAATTGCATTAGTTCGGTTAATTAATTAAATCAGGGACGAAGTGTCGGTCGAATCGTAATAATTTTCTTATTTTTGAGATATATCGTTTGCACGTAGCGCGGAAGCGTGATAAGTTCGCCCACGTGCTTTTTTTTCTTTTTCTATTTTTTCTTTTTTTTATTAGAAAAAAAAGAAGAAAAAGGAGAGGAGAAAAAACAACACGGAGAGAAATAAAAAAATAATTAATTGAGTGAATGATCAAGTGTACGGCGAATAATCGTGTTGAATCGTTAATATCGATTTGAGAGAGAGAAAGATAGCAATAAATAGACAGAGAGAGAGAGAGAGAGAGAGAGAGAGAGAGAGAGAGAGAGAGAGAGAAAGAGATAGGAAGGCCATGGGAGATCTATCGAAGGTAAATCGAATTCCACCTCCGTGGAATAAATCGACGTCTGCGTTGCTTCCATCGTACGACGAGAGAAGAATGTTAAAACATAGTTCGAGAGACTGCGAGACAGTGAAAATGTTAGTGATGCTTAACGGTATATCATGTTATCTTCGTGATCGTGTCTCGTCATGGAAAACCGATTAACGTTAAACCAAGTTTCGATACGATTCCACTAGCGTATCATCGACATCGATTTCGCCGAATTTGAATTATGATCTTTTTTCTCATTTCCCTTCGCACCTTTCCTTTCCCTCCTTCCCGCCCTCGATCCCGTTTATTTTTTTTTTAAAGTAAAACTACGATTTTCTAATCTCCTTCGATATTATTTATTTTTGATTATCATGCGATTGAATTAAGGTTTTTTTTATATATGTGTATATATACAAATAAATAATCGATTTAATTTGTTAATTATCAACGAAATTGGAAATAAGAAAGTCAGGAATAAATTATGAAAAAATATTTTAAAGAAATATGTTACTATTGTTTTTGAATTAAATAAAGAAATAAATAAATAAATATTTATATATATATATATATATATATATGTACATATATATATATGTATGTATGTATGTATATATGTATGTATGTATATATATATATATATATGTATGTATGTATGTATGTATGTATGTATCTATAAATTGCGTTTGCGATCTAAACGCTACAGATGGATTAGTATTTAGAATCAGATCTTTGGATAAACTGAATAACGAAAGTGGGCCATTTGTGAGGAACGTAGAACGCCTTCCGAGAGACATTGCACTTCGATAAAATTAATCCATGCCAGACGTAGTCCGTTCTATCGTGATAAGAAATGCAAACAGTTTAGCGTTACGCTTTTCAACGTGGGAGTAATTAAACGAAAGCGTTGTGCGAGACGTCATCGTCTACTCTCATAGTACCTTGTAATAGAGGCTCGCTTGTTTTGCATAACAATGTAAGTGTATATTGTTATGCTTGAAGAGTATATATATATGTATGTGTCATACATGTATGTATGTATGTAAGTGTGTATGTATGTACTCGTAAAAAAATTAAATAGACGGCAAAAAACGTAAATAACCGTTGACATCATTAAGATAATTCTAAAAAGGAAAAAAATACGTAAATTAAAGGAAACAAACAAATAAAGAGATTTAAAAAACAATTAAAAAATGAAATCGGCGTAAGGAGGCGATCATCACTTGTGTAACATTTTATATGATTCGTATAAAGAATTGCAGATATAAATTAATGTAGGTACAGGTCGGAATTTCAATTATAAACGATTTTTCTTTTCAAATATGTATGTGTCCCCGTTTCGTACGTTTTGTTCGTTTTTATCTCAAGATACGATACGCGATATATATATATATATATATATATATATATATATACATACGTGTGTGTGTGTATATACATATACATATATACTTTGAAATGAAACGACAAAATTTAAATAGGTATTACTGTATAATTTTTTTTTTCAAAGGTCACGATTTAATCAGTTTTGTAAGCAATTTGTCGATCTTGAGAAATTTCATAAGTCGAATAAAAATCTGCGTATTTAAGTTTATTTATCTTTCTCTTTTTTGAGCTTCTTATCTATCAATAAGAGAGAGCGAGAGAGAAAGAGGGAGAGAGAAAGAAAGAGAGAGAGAAAAAGAGAGAAAGAGAGAGAGAGAAAAAGAGAGAACGAGAGAGAAAGAGAGAGAGAGAGAGAAATAAAAATTAGAGTATAAAAATAAAAATGAAGAGAAGAAAAAATAGAAGGTTATCATATGATCCGTGATACACGAAAATTTTGAGAAGTAAGAAAGATAAGTAGATAAGTGCTCTCTCTCTCTCTCTCTCTCTCTCTCTCTTTCTCTCTCCTGCTTACATGCATGCACACACTAGTCAAAGATAGATGGGGATCGGTGCGGGATTGTCATCGCTATATTTACTTTTGGTGCGCATACTCTCTCCCAAGACTTAATTGTCAACCATTATAGCAGAAGGTACTAATCGTTTTAAAACCATTGCGAATGTGAGTTAATTGATACATGTAATAGCCCACGACCGTATTATATTAATCTTATGATCCAACGTGACTTTTATGAATTATAAAATCATTTTCTTTATTTTTTTCTTTCCTTCTTTTTTTTTTTATTTTGAATTTCTTTTTTTCTTTTTTCTTTCTTGTAACAGGAAATTCAATGAATCATTCGTAATAATTTCGAATCGACCGATTTCTATAATCATACATCGTTTATAAATCATCCTCCAATCTGTTTAATTTTTTATTAATCATACACTTAAATACGCATACGCGTAACTGGTTCGTTCGTTCGTTCGTTCTGTATGCCTCATCGGTGTTCTTGAAAAAAAATTTCAGATAACTTTTCCGTTGAAATAATTGGTCATAGCTGTTTTTATTATATAATTATATCTAAGATGGTATAATTATGATAATGGAAAAAAAAGAAGAAAAAAAAAGAAAAATTACTTATGACTTACTTACGCAACAAATAGTATCGATTTTTTTCTTTATGTTCTTTTTTTTTAAAGATAACGATCGAACGAGAACGACTACAAAAGAGGAGTCGAAATTTCTTCTCAATTATTTCGCTGTCCATTTCTTTTCTTTTTTTTTTGTTTTTTTGTTCTACTTTTCTTATGTTCCTTTTCTTCCTTAGGAGCATTATAATTATAGTTTTGGGTCTCTTGTACTAGAAATAAGAATTGGGTAGCACCCGTTAACGATTTGGCTGTTAAATTAAAGTGCTTGGCTGTTCGCCTAAGATCTCCTCCTCTGTGCGTCTCGTAGAATCGTCGTTGTGTCTTTTTTCTTTTCTTTTCTTTTCGTTTCGTTTCTTTTCTTTCTTTCGTTTCTTTTCTTTCTTTGTTTTTTTTCCTTTTAATGTCGCTCTCGAACGAATTCTCTTTACTTCCTGTGCGATTTAGTAACACTTAGAACTCGCATGTAAACAGCATTACTCATTGGGGTACATCAACGATCGGAATTTGGGGCAACGAGCGCATCCAATAAGATGGCGCTAGCGATGATGATAATCGGTTAATATGACGTATCGGTTATTTTTAGTATTAACAATTTGGAGAAACGTGAATAAGCAGTGGCGCGCCGTTCGATAAACAGAGGAGAAGGGAAGAAGAACAAAAAAAAATGGTGTCGTGCTTCGAAAAGAAAAAGAAAAAAAGTAGTGAGATATCTTTTACTTTCTTATCTGACTTTTTTCTTTCTTTTTTTTTCTTTTTCTTTTTCGAGGCGCAACCGTAACAGCGACGGATTGAAAACTCGCACGGTGGGGGGAGAGGAAGGAGATGCGGTCATATTTTTATATGCAGTTTTTAAGAACGTATTCTTATGAAGCAAATGAAGGAGTAAAAGAAAAAATTGTGTCATACTCCGAAAAAAGAAAACGGAAGGGAAAGAACGTGAGAGAGAGAGAGAGAGAGCTCCTTCTTTTTTTTAGAACAGTAGCAATGAAATGAAATGTACGCGGGGAATTTATATAGGGAAACATTCTTGTCCTTTTTCTTCCTGTACTTTTTTTTTCTTTTTTATTGGCCCAGACACAACAGTAGCGACGGATTAATATTCGTACGGAGAGTCGAATTTTTGTATGTATATTTTTTCTTTTTTTTTTTTAAGAACGTATTCTAGGAGCGTTCGACGAAGCAGATAAAAAAGAAATAAAAAATAAAAGAAAAGAACAAAATCGAAGGAAGAAAAGAAATGGTGTCACTTCCAAAAAAAGAAAAAAGAAGAAAAAAAATCTCCTTCTTCTCTTTTAGGACAGCAGCGACAGATTGAAATTCATTTGGGAGAATCACATTTGGTTTTTTTCTACTCCACGCATTTTTCAAGAACGTATTCTACAAGTGTCCTATGAAGCAAAAAAAAGAAAAAAAGAAAGAAATGTTGTCTCGCGTTAAGGAGAAAAAAAATGGTGAGACACCTCAATCTTTTTAGGACGATAGTAACAGATTAATATTCATACGGGGAATCGCATAATTTTTTTTTATGCATTTTTCAAGAACATATTCAAGGAGACCGTCCTATTAAGTAAATAAAATGAAAAGAGAAAAAAAATAGAAGAAAGGAGTAAGAGTGAATGGGAGAGTGGGAGGGGGTAGGGGAGGGAAAGGAAACAATAAAAACGTGGTAGTCGCTTTATTAAGGCGCGCATTTCTTAAACGAAACGTTTGACCTCCAATCAAAATGGCGGTCCACTTTCGTTTTACAAGCGTGCTCGGACTTTAACGTCGAACTTACTGAGTCAACAAGTTAGGAGGAGGAAGATTATACTGATGCAAAGAGGAAGAAAGAGAGAGAGAGAGAGAGAGAGAGAGAGAGAGAGAGAGAGAGAGAGAGAGAGAGAGAGAGAGAGAGAGATAGAGACAGACAGACAGAGATAGATATGTGTACGTAATTCATGAAGTTAATTTACAAAGTGTATGCAAAAAGCTTTGATTTATCGAGAGATTGGGTCAGATGTGGAGCAGAAAATGAAGGGAAGATAAAAAGAGAAAGAAAAAGAAAAAGAAAAAGAACAAGAAAAAAAGGAAAAAGAAAGAAATAAAGAATTAAAGGATGAAAGGAAGAAACGAGCTTTGACATTTATCGTCACCTCCTCGTCGTCGTCGTCGTCGTCGTCGTCATCGTCGTAACGTCGCCGTCGTAGTTGACGAAGCGCATAAATTGGTTGGCACGCGTTTCGCGTTTTCGTTGACGTAAGAGAAACGAAGTGCGACCATTGCTTATTTCTTTACTAGTCTACTCATAAAGTCTTCTCGATAATTTTTGCTATTCTGAGGAGAAAAAGAGAGAGAGAAAGAGAGAGAGAGAGAGAGAGAGAGAGAGAGAGAGAGAGAGAGAGAAAGAGAAGAGAAAGAGAGATGAAGAAAGAAAAAGATAGGGGGGAATGGAGGAAGGAGAGAGAAGAAAGAGAGAGAAAGATGGAAGAAAGAGGTGATTATTATAGAAGAAAATACAGAAAGTCTTCGTAGACACATACACACTTTGAGTTAACGCTTCGATTTTCAACGCTTCGAATACGATGGTGACAAATTTTCCGCTCTAGTTTTCGTAATATGCTTACTGCCCCATGTGCTTTTCGTGATAAAATGTAGAATTCCAAGAGAAAGAGAGGATGAGAGGGAAAGAGAGAGAGAGAGAGATACTATTTCCGTACCTATCCGAAATTATTTTTAAATCAATCGTATTATTTCGAATGTTATACAAAAGTGTTGTCTATAGTTTTAATAAAAAACAAACGTAATTATATTAGAAGAAAATACTTTAGTTGAGTATTAGTATATTCAAAATAAATTTTGTTAGTATATATATATATATATATATATATATATATATATATATATATATGTATATATGTATATGTATATAAATTGTGAAATCGTCACATAAATAATACGAAACTTCGCCGGTTCGTCGGGAATGGCACATCGACGTATCGCAGAATTAAAATTTTAAACTCGTGCTGTCTACGACTGAGCCATAAAAATAATCCAAAGCGGAATATAAAACAGGAGGTCCATGCTACTACGGTCCGTTTATTTTCCCGAACTCTCAAGGGGGATGTCGAAACGCATTTAGAAACATACAAAACCGTTCTCCGACGTATTGATCGTTCTCTTTCTTCTAAAATCGAACCTCTACTTTATTCTCTACTGCCATTTTGCAATTTAATAAAACAACATATGTTCACATGTAGACGTACATATATATATATATATATATATATATATATATATATATATATATATATATATACAAACATGCATATATGTTTACTTATCCTAAACTCGTAATCAACTTTAAATAAGAAACGGTAGTCGACGAAGATAGTAAATAATTAATCATGTAATTCGTTATATAATATCGATTAGACCCAGACGCACGTTTGCATGCATGCATGCATATGTACGTTTGTATGTATATATATGAATGTATGTTATGTGTATATTTGAGAACGAAGATAATCTATCGGTTGTCGTATCGATGTAAATAACTCGTGTCTTATTCTCACCGTTAATATCATGAGAAAACGATTACAATTGTTATTATAGATTTGACGTACCAATCGAATAGCGTAACAATGCTCGCTCGATTGATATCCTCGAACGGGGACGGGATGAAGGTAGTGCATCATCGCACCGTGATTCAATTATACGCGCTGTACGTGTCCTCTTGTGAATGAATTGTTCGTTCCGGGTAGATGTCACGCGCGTACGGTTACGTGTGCTCTCCTCTGTGCGTATGTGTGTGTGTGTGTGTGTGTGTGTGTGTGTTTGTGTACGCGCGCGCATGTGTAATCCTTAAGTCATCAGTTTTACTTACCAGAAAAACGATCAATTGTTTCAATCGGTGACAGGACTCAATTGAGAAAGGTCGAATAATTCAAATGCCATTGAAATGTGTGACATTTAACTTCGACGTTTGCCAACTATCTCTATAAAATTTCAGTATCGATCAACGACGGATGCCTTGACGATAAATAAATTGATCGATGGAATATAGGAAATCAAGTATACGTTATACAGCCTTCTGGCAAATCAATTTTCTGTTCTTTTTTTTTATTATTATTATTATTATTATTATAGATACCGGACATAGTTGAAACGCTTTCGACCCCTTTGAAGATTGATCAACCGCTTTGAAAAGATGATCTTAAGGATGATCAAAGGGGAGGAAACGAGAAATAGAAAATTTTCTAAATCCGATAATATTCCGTTTCTTCCTTTTTTTCTTTTTTTCTTCTTTTCTTCTTCTCTTCTCTTTTCTTTTCTTCTTTCTTTTTTTTTGAGAATTATTTCACAGAGCGAATAATAACTAATCCTCCCTATCCGTTCCGTTCTAATACGTAATTCTTCTTTCTTTCTTTTTGTCGTTTTCCAAATTATCTCATGAAGTACCAGCAATGGCTCTTTCTCTTTCGTTTTACGTAATTTTCTTGCTTTTCTTTTTTTTATATATATATTATTTCAAAAAATACATCCGATCTTCACTTTCTTTCTTTTTGTTCCAATTCTTCTTCTTTTTTTTTGGTCTTTTCTTTTTGTTTAAGAATTTTATTTCATACATCACTTAATCCCTTCGTTTTGTTTTCTAGAAAAAAAAAATTAAAAGGAAAAAAATAATTCGTTCCGTGAATGAATAAACAAAGGATGTAACATTTTATTAACGCTTTCCAATGAGAATCCAACAATCTGTCCTCTTTGATCTTGTTCCGTTTCTTTGAACCGGCCTCTTGTCGAAAAGTCGGTCACAATTATAGGCTTCGCGATATATATATATATATATAAAGGTTACATAGCTTTCCGTTGAGAGAGTAGTCATTGAATAAATCCGTCTCTGACGTCACATTGATACTAGCTAAAGCGATTAATCGATGCAAATGTGTGGTATATTACGACGGAGTCAATACAATGACGATGATGTGTGCCAATTTACTATCGATACCTACGAACGCAGGCGCGCGCACGCAGCACAGCATGCGCATGACAAGTCTTTCGATAATTGACAACTTTCAGCTACGATCTCGAATCATACATTAACCATTTAATATTTTTAAATTAATAGTCGCATCACTTGGCCGATATTATCCAAAAATTGCAATTAAGTTTATTACGCAAATCTAAAATGCGTTCGATAATTTGTTTTTTTTTTTTTTTTTTTTTTATTAAATTTAAGAAAACAAATTCACGATGATGTGATTCATTTATTCTTTTGTTACTCGATAGTCGTAATACCTTTTTTTTTTGAACAAAAAATTTTCAACGAAGATCATGTACTAAAAGTTTAAGAAATAATGAGTTTGATCTTCGGTTAGAAAAAAAAAAATAAAAATAAAGTAAAACTAAAAAATAAAATAGAAACAAAATCAACAAATTTCTCAAAGCATGTGTATATTACGTACACATACACAACACACGCACGCACGCGTATATATGGTATCGTGTATGCGAAATCGTATGTGAATTTTAATTACCATAAATAATCGAGTGCCTTGTGTTCTCATTGTCATCTTGATAGAGTGAATCAATTCTTCTCTTGGAATTTTATATGTTAGAGTAATAGAAAGTTGTAGGTGGTTGTAATCATATCGCGGCCTCAGCGTTGACTTAATGTTAATGAAACTAAATGGGTCAAGAACGTTTTGCTGTGAGCTCTAATCGTTCCCGATAGCGTGCCACTTTTCTTTCACGCACCACGCGAATCGCGTGTTATGTGCATACATACATACATACATACATATGTATTAAGACGTTATGCACTCTGATTTTCATCGATGCAAATTCGGTGGATAACGTCGTAACTATTTCATTATCTCTCTCTACACTTGTCATTCATCTTAGCTACAACTCTTACGTAATACACACATACGATTATTCTATATTTTCATTACGAATTAAAACAATTCCTTTACCGTTTCGTTTTCGTCCTAGTTTTTTTTCTGTCTCTTTCTGTGCGCGTATGCGTGTATGCGTGCGTGCGGTTGCGTGTGTTTTTTTTCGAGTACGAGGTCGAGGTTAATGACTCTTTTAGAGGAAAAAGAAAGAACGAAACAAAAAGAGAAAAGGAATCCAACCCATTTACATACATTTCGTTTCTCTAGATTATTAGAATCATCGGGGTAAACATAATAACGCTCCCGCGCGCTCGCAAATGAGTCAGAGCCATTGTATGTACATGTGTGTGTATGTATGTACATTGTGACATCCAAGCGGAGTCATCAAGGTTCTCCTATTAAAGCGGGTCCATTAATTTATAAGCCTTAGAGAATTCCGGTGCCTTAACCTTGGTTATCTTAGAAAATACGTCTGGAATTGCGCCAATTTTCTGAATGAACAGTTAGAAGTTTAAATGGTCTATCTTAGTCAGTGTGTCAAGTCTGTTTATAACGAGAACCTAGTCGAAACATGTTGACTTTAAAGAGCGATATTTTTGGTATCGCTATGATATTGTCCTTGAATTGTTAGAGTGCAATGATCGAGTACCAAGTTATATATAAATATATATATATATATATATATATATATATATATATTTATATATATATTTATATATAACTTGTTACTCGTACGGGAAGAACATGTTTTTTATGTTTTACCTCGGTCTCGTAAATTTTAACTATATTACTTTGGCAAATATGTACGATTTGTGAGTTTTGCAATGTGGATAGCTATACGATACTAGAAGTCATCGAGCTCTCGTTAGACAAACGGATCGATGAGACGTGACTGCGGTTTACGATACGTTCGCGAGTCCAAGGAACCCCCTTATCGACTGTCATTGATCAATTCATGCGGCCATTCGCATCCGTTAGCTCTCGTAGTGTGTGCGTGTGCGTGCGTGTGTGTGTATATATATATGTATGTATATATATATGTATTATGGACCGAACGAGTATAACGACACTACTCTCCTTGCTTTGCTCCTTATCGCTAAGACACGCGTAAGGACGGCTTAATGCAATATTCTGGCTCACCTCCAAAAACCACTCCCATCTATTAGAAAATCGAGATGCAATAAGGTCGACTTTGACACTCGACAATTTATAATCCATTGTTATATTTGACGCTCGATCATTTTTAATCCATAGCTGTTTGTATGTTCATGCGTGCGTGTATTCTCATTAACATTTAAAATCGCCGAATCGATCACCAAACAGAAATTTATATTTGAATATAATGAATTTACAAATCGATTTATTTTTATCGTATAATCCAGATAAATGTCGGTTTAATGATATTTATAAGAGTTATAAATGTCGAGTCATTATATGGACTTATCGAATGGGTTTTATTTCAAATCGATAACATATCTCTTTCTCTCTCTCTCTCTCTCTTTCTCTCTTTCTCTATACCTCTTTCGCTTTATATGCATTTATACATAGATATCGATTAACTTCGCTTGAAACGTAGGAATAAACATCTTATCGATTATTATTATTGCTGTAACAAGAACTTTTATGAATTACTCTATAATTTATCTTACATGCATACGTACGTACGTACGTACGTACATACATACGTGACGTATAAAATTAATTTTATATTATGTATATGTCATGTGTCTTACACACACACACACACACACACACACACACACACACACACACACACACACACACACACACACACACACACACACACACACACACACACACACACACAGAGAGAGAGAGAGAGAGAGAGAGAGAGAGAGAGAGAGAGAGAGAGAGAGAGAGAGAGAGAGAGAGAGAGAGAGAGAGAGAGAGAGAGAGAGAGAGAGAGAGAGAGAGAGAGAGAGAGAGAGAGAGACACACACACAATGTAACGAAAAATCATAAGATTTATTTATACATATACGATTTATTGTAAACGTCAAATCGATTAATTCGAGGATGTATTATAATAAGCATTGTTCCAGTCTGGTAAATTCCATCAATATTATAATGCGACAGAATCATTGTTGTAGAGAGAAAGAGAGAGAGAGAGAGAGAGAGAGAGAGAGAGAGAAAGAGAGAGTATGTGATCCGTGATAAACGACTTTCTCAATAGACGAATTAATTAAAAATATTAATGAGATGAAATAGAATAGATCGTGTTCGAAATATTACGCCGGAGACAGCGACGAGTTTGTAAAGTTGAAAAAAAATTTTTTTCAACCAACAAGTCCGAAGGATCGGTGGCAATAATTCTCATCGTTTTATTATTTGATTCACGTACAGATAAATACACTGGAAGTATTAGTATAGCAATTCAGTAACAGCTGGCAAAAGACTACAATTACTCTGCCAAGTATGTATTGTACGCTTAAAACGCGTCACCACATCTCTCTACTTTGGAACGATTTCAAAGCTACTTTCCGCTTGTTAAATGCCCGTGCAATTCGTCATACGATTATTGGCATTCTCGGAGGATGATGGAATCTTGTATAACGTTTTTATGTTGCTCTTGAATGTTATAACATGCTTTCGTTAATCACGGAAAATGAGAAACACGGAGATAGAACGTGTATACGTATTGGTCTATTTTTTATTGATAAAAAATATTTTTTATCTAATTTTTTCTATTTTTTATATATTTAATTTTTTTTGTTTGAAGAAAACAATTAATATTTTTTTCGCTTTCGAGTAAGACAATATCAAGTAATAGTCCTTGTCTCATTGACACTTTTGCAAATAATCATTATTAATTAATTATATTTAATTGTCAATACTTTGAAATTACGTATGACGATTACAATAACAAGCATTGCGCCTAAACATAGGCAATACTACTTATCCATTGGTTATATCGCATGCGACAACTGTTTGAAGTCCTGTATGAATAGTATTCCGTAATGCGCACGTATACGTACGAGTTGCTTATCGTTGAAGGGTTTGAAAAAAATCTTTTTTAAGACAACGGAGTATGGCGTGAAGCCTGCGTGTAGGCGTCACACCCAACACTCCTCACATTAAATATTACATTTGTTTATGCGTTAAATATTATATTTCTTGATTTAGAAAAATCTTTTTGTTCGATGTTTCTTAATACGAAAAATAAATTTTTCAGAATGTGGATCTTAGCAGTAGTTGCCCTAGCGTACTTTTCGTCGCTCGCGAAAGCGATACCAAATTATTTGGGATTACCTCCTGGTCCATATTGCGCTGGGAGATATCCAACAATGAGATGTTGTGAAGGACGGCAGGATGAGTGTAGCGCACCGATATTGTCGACGACGTGTTATTGCGATGACTTTTGTGATCGAGAGAGAGAAGAAGATTGTTGTCCGGATTATTACTCACATTGCAAAGGCATGCCCACAGAACCTCCACCGGAAGAGGTCAGACGTACGTTCTTTGCTTTTTCCAATAGAAATCAATAATTAATTTCTTATTTAATTTAATATTCTTTATATTTACAACAATAATATTGAATTATTACAGGTTGCACCTACGATGGAAGATATTACAATCACGATCAGATTTTTAAAGTGAATTGCAATCAATGGTTATTATTATTACTATTATCATTATTATTTCTTTTCTATGTATAATTATAACAAATAATATCATCATCGAGGAAACGAATAAAGACGATCGCCTTTAATATATTTCAGTAAATGTTCGGCGTTAGGTAAACGCGCGGAGGTTCTTTGCGAGAAGAATCGATGCCTGATCGAGCCAGAGTTTGTAAAGGAACTTTATATGGAGAGCAATTCGTTAGGCTGGCAGCCTGGGAATTATTCGAAATTTTGGGGAAGGTCACTGCAAGATGGAGTACAATATCGATTGGGTACACTCAATCCGTCGCAATCGGTAAAGATTAAATTCGTGTTTGATAATATTATTGTTAACAAAAAAAAAAAAAAAATGCAAAAAACGAATAGCATCAGCAGAAAAAGAAATAGAAAAAAGGGAAGAAAAAGAAATCATAAATTTTAATATAATCGTCCATCTGTAGATTTATAAAATGAATCCTGTGCGACGCGTTTACGATCCCGAGGCATTGCCACGTAGTTTCAATGCTAAGTCACGTTGGCCACGTGACATATCTGAAATTCACGATCAAGGATGGTGTGGGGCTTCCTGGGCAATATCGACGGCCGACGTTGCATCCGATAGATTCGCAATAATGAGCAAAGGTGGCGAGGCCGTAGAATTAAGCGCTCAGCATCTATTATCGTGCAATAATCGCGGCCAGCGGGGTTGCAGCGGCGGTTACCTGGATCGCGCCTGGTTCTTCATGAGAAGATTCGGGTAATTAAAAACGTTCTTCGAATACAAGTCGCAAATACGCGGAAGTTTCATGTCGATTTGCAACATAAACGATTTTGGTTTTCTTTTCTCTTTAGATTAGTCGACAAGGATTGTTATCCTTGGACGGGTCAACAGGATCAATGTAGATTACGAAAGAAAACGAATCTGAGAGCAGCCGGATGTCGAAATCCACCTAATCCGCTTAGAAAGGAATTATATAAGGTCGGGCCAGCTTATCGTCTTGGCAACGAGACGGATATAATGCAGGAGATCTTAACTTCCGGTCCTGTTCAAGGTAAAAGAGAAATTATAGTGGTTGTTGATGTTTTTCTTTTTTTATTCCTACCGATCATACTTGCGTACCATTAGAAACGTACCTTTCGTGATATCGTTTATTTTTTTATTTTTTGTGGTTTAACAATCCCATAAATTTTCAGCGACGATGAGGGTCTATCAGGATTTCTTCACTTATCAATCGGGTATTTATCGACATTCCCGAACCGCTGAAATATTTGAGTCTGGATATCATTCCGTGAGAATCATTGGATGGGGCGAGGACTATCATCGTGGAGCTTTGATCAAATATTGGGTGAGTATTGCACGAAATATCATTCCGAAAAGATTTACGATAACGAACCAACGATCTTATTTAATCAAACATTTTCGATTTTAGATCGTAGCTAATTCTTGGGGCTATGACTGGGGTGAAAAAGGTTTCTTTAGGATCCAAAGGGGTACGAACGAATGTGAGATAGAATCATATGTACTCGGAGTTTGGGCTGAAACGTTATAATATTAAGATAGTACCATATGTATGTATATATATACATATACACACACATATATTTATATACTAAAAACATCGTGACATTTTTTATGATCACTAAATAATATCGGTGCATTTATCGATTCTCCTCTCTTCGTTGTTTCGTAGAATTTTATATTAATATATACATATATATATATATATATATATATATATATATATATATATGTGTGTGTGTATATAATATCGTCAAACGCATTAGGCGCGATCCAATAAACATCCTTTTGTTAAATGTCCGATTTGGTATCTTTGTTATTCCGTTTAAATCTATGCAAGCAAATGCAACGAATTCATCTTGCTGTCATAATTTTAATGCGTATAAGCGAAAATATCAAAGTACAAGCAATGACGAAAGTACAAGCGGGAAACACAAAAAAAATAATACCGATTACATAGGGATGCGTTCAAAGATAGAATGATAAAAGAGAAGAAAATGGAAGAAAGGAAAGAGAAAGAAAAAAAAATTCCTCGTGTAAAAAACAGATTAACCGTATGTACAATGTACTAAATCGATATCATCCCAACTCAGGTTTATACCTACATAAATACATATGTATTGTATTTTTAAGAATCATTACAACACATTAAATCGATATATCATACTACAACAATATTATTGATATACTGCCAATCTTTATAACGATTACAGAAGGATTGTGCGTGAGTGCGTGTTATGTGTGTGCGTGTGTTCGTATGTGCGTATGTTGACATTTTGAAGTGTCATTCGTCAAATAATTTTTATGTCAAATTATTAATCGATCATTCGCAAAATTATTTGACCGATTAGCTTGTATTTGCCACGCCAATTTATCAATTACTTACATATATATATATATATATATATATATATACATAATTAGTTTAGAAATAATTACATTACATTATCTATAATTTTAATTAGTTAAATACGTTAAATTAGGAAATTTCTTGCTTTCTGCTTTTACTCATACTCAGATAATATATCATTTTTTAGTTAATATTTTATATTTGTAACAATCATTATATACGCGTGACAATAACGAAGTATCCAATTATGATAATTCTAATAATTACATCGAAAAATAAAGTAACTCATGTAAACTGGATTATATACGAATGTCATATTCTACTCTAGTATAAGTGTATGTATATATATATATATATATATATATATATATATATATATATATATATATATATATATAAAATTAGCTTCCATAACTGTTTTGTCTAAGCGCGTCAGTATTTAAGTAAAACGTTAATAGAATTCGAAATGAATTCTTTGAATTATTTTTGTAACAAGGAACGCCACGACTACCTTAATCATGTCTTTAGTTAACTAGTAAAATGTTAAGCATGTCCTTTTACGCCTCGTGTATGTCCCTTGTAAGTCATTACATGATTATTTTTGAAATAAAAGAAGTGATATCGCACATCAATTCTTTCTATTGCTCTTCCAATAAATAATATTTCATTGATAAACGATCGCTCGAAATTTATATTTTAATTATACACACATACACACACGCGTGCGCTGGCGCACATGTCGTAAATATAATTTAATTGCAATTACAACTCTTCATATGTAACAATAATATATATATATATATATATATATATATATGTATATTTATATTTATTTATTTTTAATATAACATTAAAATATAACAAATCAAAAAATGAACTCGAGCTAAGAAACTAAATAACTTTGATCTATAAAAAAAAGATTCTGTATAGATAACTCGTACGAGTATTAAAATAAAGGACGAATTTATATAATTTATAAACGAACCAAAATTAGCCAGTCTACGATTAACAAGTAAATTGGATTTACATATAATATAATATATATAATTTTATGCTATATATCTTATACTACGACACTACGTCTACTACTTTTGCAATGTGGACTATAAACTTCTAACTTATCTTTCGGAGTATTCATGGCGGAATAATCAATTGGAAATGGTATACTGTTTCCACGTGCGATACAAGAGTCTGTCATTCCAAGAAAATGTTCACCTGGTCCGAAAGGACCACGTCCGAATAAAAAATTTGCGAAAACTAATTGATACTGCGGCCAACCGAGAGGATGATCTCCGTTCTGAAAAATTATCAATCCGTGTACATATATATATTTTTTTTACTCCATATATATATATATATATATATATATATATATATATATATATAATTGAATTAAAACGAATTAATAAATTCAATCGATCATTGTCCACTCACAGAGGTCATGGAGTTATAGGCAATGTCGAGACACTTTCCAATTCTATCAGCATCGAGACCAACTACCGAACCATAAAAATTGCTGATCTCGTCCTTGCTGATCTTCCCATTTCCTGTACCATTAATAACAAGAAAAAATATCCTCGGCATCATTTTAATCCAAAACGGTAACTCGTTGTAATTCGTTCCATTAATTGGCGTTATTATTTGTGTCCACCAAGACAACCAATCGTCCAGATCGATTTTTCTCGTCTGCTGTTCCAGTTCGTTCTTATTTTCAGGAAATATCAACGAAGCTAATCCCTTTTCTACTTCCAACAAACGTAAATATTCCGGACCGTTCCAAGACCAATCGGCGAATCTTCGTAATCTCTTTACAAATACCAGAGAGATTTCGATAATACACTCCTTTTTTTTTCTTTTTTCTTTTTAACTCCGACATTGAGGAAAAAAAACAATAAATCGTTTCCACGAAAGAAAATACTACCTCGGTTAATATCCCGAAATCCTTCCTAGTGATAAAACCATCCTTGTCGTGGTCCAACAATACGAAGAAATGTGAAAGTTTGTCACGTTGTATAGGGGCCAATGTTTTCGAATGTCCTCTCTTGTCAAAATGTTCAATCGCTGTTAAACTCTCGTCGCTCGGATAACGACTGACCCATGTTGCTGTTATTTGTCATATCATGATTAAACAATTAACGATATTTGGTATACAAAGAACGGATTGTTTTTGGTAGATAGAAGAAATTGAATTGGTAGAGAAAAAAGAATCAACAAAGAAAGAAGAAAACGAAGACGAAGAAGTAACAAAAAAAGAAGTAAAGAAGTAAAGCAAAATCCTTATTGAACTTACTCCAAACGTGCACACTCCAGCCAGGATGTTCGATCTCTTTGGTAACCGTTGAAGTTTCAGTGAATACGTCGGTATTACTAGGTACCGTTCTCCATCTCTTTAACAAATCTTTTGTTCTATCGCGAGTACGATCGCAGGCTTGCCGCCAATTTGTAATAAACTTTCTTGGTACTTTTAACGAGGCGCTCTCGTCCAAACAAAGTTCTTGACTACCACCAGAACTACGAGCGCTCGATTCGACATCGTTACTTTGATCCAAGTTCTCCGAACCGGATGGGTAATAAATCGGATCCTTTATGCTACCTGAACGAGTCTCCATGACGAACTACCTTGCTATTCTCGACTACTCAGGGGTGGACTCCCCTAAAATAATCAATTCCTCGGTGTGAGAGGTCACCAGGTCGCTCGATAATGTGTCGTGTTGTCGTTCCTAACACGCATCCCTGGCCCACCTTTCATTCATGGCCAACATCATCCACGTTGATAATTCGCTCACGATTTCTTTTCATTCATCGATTTGGATTTCTATGCTGTTTTCGAATGAAACGTTTTTTCTTTTTGTTCCTTGTTTTCTCATGGCGTTATTCCATTCTTTGTGTTTTCTATGTTTTCTTTTTTTTTTCTTCTTTTTCTTTATCGAGAAGTTTCGAATATCACAAAAGTACTTTGTTGATTACTGTTAGACGATAGAAGAGACACGATCGATCGATCGTCAAAATATATTATCTGATCGTTAATTAGAACGATCGTGAAATTATCAATCATGTCGTCGTCTTTTCGAGTTGTATCTATATAATTAACACGTTGACGCGTTTTATTTATATTGTTCTTCGTTCGATGGCATATATCATACTTTTCTTTTTTTAAGTTAACAATATTTTTTCTCTTACATTGTTTCACGTGCGGTATCATTTCTACACGTCAATTATAAGGAATATGTCAGGTGAGAGAATAATTTTAACGTGTTACAAGAAAAAAAAACACGATTCCAAACTTGAAATATTCAAATCATATAAATTTTGATTTATTCCGTTCAAATTTGTCTTGGAATGGTTACCGACGGTTTTGTAAACGTTTTAGTTTGACATAGAGGTCTCTAGTGGAGGGATAAAAAAATAGCGCACGGTCTGCTATCTGTAATATCCTTTCCGATCACTGTCTCATGCCACCATATTCAAGCGGCAGGTCTTTCCTTCTGTACTAATAGCGTGGGGTGAGTGATATGCAATGGAAATCGTGTTGTATCGTAAACATCTTATATTTTCCTTGAATCAAAATATAAGAAGATTCATTTCTGAATAAGATCGCATAATTTGTCGTTTTAATTTTATTGTTAATCCTTCGAGAAATATTTTGCTCGTTCTAACAAGAGAGAGTTAACCTCCAATGAATTTTTGTCACGTCCATGTTCTTTTACTCGATATATGTGTTTTGATAGTTTTATTTCTTACATAAATAAATATTTCTTAAATCATTATCATTCTTATTACTATGATTATTGTTAAAATAATTCAAACGGTTTCGATGAAACATTGTGTGATTTGTAACACAGTAAAATTATTTTTTTGTCATGTAGGGATTCACGATGGGTGCATACAAGTATATGCAAGAATTGTATCGCAAGAAGCAAAGCGATGTACTCCGCTTCTTGTTGCGTGTTAGATGCTGGCAATATCGGCAATTAACGAAAATGCATCGTGCTCCAAGACCATCCAGGCCTGATAAAGCTCGCCGCTTAGGATACAAAGCTAAGCAAGGTGAGATCCCCATGTTTAAGTGTAATAACAGAATATTCAATGATTATCCGCAAAGAAATTATTTTCGAAGACATTGTAGTATTATAGAATTGGATAGGATAATATTTCGACTACAGAATCAAAATAGTTTCCAGTCATTAATTGTTTCCAACAAATATTATTTTGGATCGTACTTTTGATACGGCAGTCATGGAGATACATGCCAACTTTTCCAATTATTTCTTTTTTTAGATGTGGCTCCTTTTATACTGCACAGTTCCTACCTTGGGGGATGAAATTGACTCCATGACTGCTGGTAAACATATGATTGTAATTGAAAAATTTTAAATTAGAAAGTAATACTAGAGTGTCTTGAAATATATTTACATGATGAAACAACATGCACCACTCTTACGATATTGTGCTGATATTTAGTATACTGATCATTTTCATTGCCAACTTTAATATATTATTGGTCGTAATCATTATAAGTAAAAAGATATATTTTATTTTCAAATTACAGGCTTTGTCATCTTCAGAATTCGTGTACGTCGCGGTGGACGCAAACGTCCTGTACCCAAGGGTGCAACATATGGTAAACCGAAAAGTCATGGTGTAAATCAACTTAAACCTACTAGAAAATTACAGTCCGTGGCTGAAGTAAGTCTATCTTACTTAAGTAGATTAATATAATTTTATTATTTGTAGATAACAAATTAACGAATAAATTAATATTAATATTTAATGTCTTTAGGAACGTGTTGGTCGTCGTTGTGGTGGTTTAAGAGTATTAAACAGCTATTGGGTGGCTCAAGATTCATCTTACAAATACTATGAAGTCATCTTGATCGATCCTGCACATAAGGTAATTTTGTTCTTCTAACAAACATTTATCTAGAAAAGATATTCATGTTATTCAATGATGAAAACTTTTAACGAATTGTGAAATAAGATGATATATTTATCTTCCTTGGATGTCTGAAACTAATATGTATTTACGTATAGGAAACATTTGTACGAGAACAGATTAAAATGACATTTTTTCTTTTTGTTTCGTTCTAGGCTGTCCGAAATGATCCTAAAGTAAATTGGATATGTAACGCGGTACACAAACATCGTGAACTTCGTGGAAAGACCTCGGCTGGTAGGAGTTCGCGTGGCTTAGGTAAAGGACATCGTTATTCACAAACAATTGGTGGATCACGACGTGCTGCGTGGCTTCGAAGAAACTCTCTATCGCTACGAAGAAAGCGATAATTATTTTTTATTGTTCGCCAATTACATCATTAAAAAACACGATACATCATTTTATTGTATATTCGTATTGTGTCAATATAATGGTGTATCATGTGAAAAATAAATGTCTCTTTCTTAATCATTCATCCTTGGACAAATAGGTTTCAACGATTTGATATTAAATCGTAGAACAAATATGATTTAGATTTACAATTTGTTACGATCTTTCTATAAAAAACATTTATTACTTGCTTCACACTACGTTATTAAAGTACATATATATATATATATATATATATATATATATATATATATATATATATAAAAGAAAAATACGAGAAAGATGAAAATTTTGTAATGAATTTTTGTATTTTTATTCACATACATTTGAAAACAATAATCTTAAGATAATTTTATTGCCCAGGACCGGATAACGACTTGTCCATAAACTTCTTTTTCGCAAAGCAGAGCCACCATTTGCTAGGTTTCCCATCCTTCCCGTAAACTTTTTCTACCAATCTTGCTGCTGTCTCCTGTCTGATCTGTTGTAGATATTGTCTCATTAAATCTACAAAAGTTGTATCAATTATTGTCAATTAAATAATTTGCTTGGAGATATCGAAAGGATATATATTTACCAGCTTCCGCAGGGGTATTGGGTTTGGCGTAGACTGAATTCAATGGAAAACCAGGGTCACCAGGTATATCAAATTTGGATATTGCAAGAGAAAACATTTCACTGGTCGCTTGATTCTGATTGGCACATTTTTGTAACCTTTTCAAGCATTCAGTAATATATAAGGTAATGTAAATTAAAACTCTATCGGCTTCGCTCTAAGAGACGAACAAAAGGAACAATGTTTTTCTACGTTGTGTAAAATCAAAGAGAATGAAAAATAAAAAAATATATTTGCACTCGATGTATATACCTTTATCTCATATGTTCTAAAAAATACATTTGCCTTGAAAAAATTCAATGCTTCATCAATTATATCTATATCCTTATTGTTTAAAGGTGGTGCAGGACCTCTAAATTCGGTTTTAATTGGTAAAAGGGCCATATTGCCGATGGTCGCGTTACTTTCTGTGAAACTAGAGTGATAGGCCTGAAATTAAAAATGCATTGAAGTATAATTAAAATTAAAATACTGTTATAACCATGTTTCGAATATAATAATCGATGAAATAAAATACACACGATCGAGTTGATTTCCCATTCCATTGGTATTAATATAGCGATTATCTGTACGATAATTAACCTTACAAATCTATTTACATATAACTTACAATACGAAAATGAGATAAAAAATGTCAAGTATAGTTTTGTTTATCGGAATGACAGGGTGACACCCTTTTTATCGCTTGACTTCTGTAGTGTATTTAAAAGTAAATTTATAATACTCTATCGTTACTTACAGGCATCTTGGAAGATTTAAAACAAATACTTATTATAGTTTTTTTCAAGGTTTTTATACATATCACGAGAAATATTTGTTATCCTTATGACTAATAACAGGAAATAAGATACGTGTCGGACATTTTCGAACCATCGTCTCAAGCCGAATTCTGAATTAAGTGCCGTCCATATTTGTATCGACTTAAGGCGCCACCTGGTGTTTGTTCTTTAAAAAAATGAATGCACCTAGAAGGAAACAGAACTACGTTTATCGTTGCATCATGGTTCTGCTTCGATATTATTTTCAAACTTGAATTTGTAAACACACTTGTAAACATTCTATTACCGTTCCGTGTGACAATACCTATAGTGATAATGTATTTTTAATTTGCAAAAGATGGCCGATGCACGTACACAAGAGGATGTGCTCTCTCAAATCGAATATGCATTTCCTATTATTAAAGAGGAGGTATAAAACTGTATATTCCTTTTTTGTTTTTTTTTTTTTATATCAATCTCTATACAATAATTGATAATCCTTATTTTGCCAGATTCAAAACGATTGCACGGACGAACAATTTGGTACGATAATTGAACAAATAAGAGCGTTGAAGTTGACAAATTTTGTTAAAGATATAGTACTTCATCACATAGAATATTATATTCGTCAGAAAGTAGCGCCGACGTTTTGGAAGAAGTTCGTGAATATTACGAGCGAGCAAGAAGGTTTTGAATACTTCAAAAGCGCTGTGGACGGTTTATACGTTAGTTTAACTGAATTTTTACCACTCTTAAAGAAGTTGGAATACCTTCAACAGGAAGACGCTGAAAAAACTGTACCTCAGGCCGATAACGTTTTATCTAGATTCAAACTTATCGTTAGGTCTACTTTATTAAGTCAGTTACCGTTGGACCATGAACATATAATAGAGCAATTTTATAGAATTGCATTTAATGTATTTTGTAATACCGATAATAGTTCGTTACATGGTAATAATTTGAAATATTACGAAGTTATAAGATTTTGTACGTTTATTAATGTATTGCATTATTTATAGATTCTAATGGAAGTGATACCGCGCAATGTGGAGGTTGTAATCAAGAAATTGATAAATGCCAATGTCAGATGATAGTATATATGTTTCATGAAACTAATAGGAAATTAATTGAATTAGAATTATTGGAGAGATTAGTGGGCAATGTACTGACATCGTTAATACACATTCGTATCAAATGTCACGTCAGTGAGACATGTGACAGAGTATTCGATGTTTCACAACTTAAGCCACTGGAAAATGTAAGTCTAAGTACTTATTGTGAAATTCGCATAAATGTCCCGTGGTTTAATAAAAATTACTCGTAAAGATATCAAATATTTAATTTCGTTTCAGTGGCTTGAAACTGTTGTTATGAATTGGTTGATAAGGATATATTCGGGAGGATTTTCGAAAACAGTGTCTTTGAGCGATGATATTCGCGACGCCGTTATTAAATTTAAAAGGAAATTGTCTCATTATTTATATGAGACATACACAAGAATTAGAATCGATCAACTTTTTAATATCATAATAGGTAAATGACAATATATTAAGGATATATTTTAAATGGATATATATATATATATATATATATATATATATATATATATATCTATTGGACAATGATCTTTGATATATAGTTAAAACTGTTATTTACATTGAAAAATCTGTACTTAGAATATCCTGATTCACAACCCGCAATAGATGATCTTCGAATTTGTTTGGACAGAACGGATCTACGCAAAGTTTTGGTGGAAACACTGCAGGAAGCGCTTAAGACTAGACTTTTACATCCAGGTGTCAATACTCCAGATATATTAACTGCATATATCGCTGCTATTAAAGCATTGAGACAATTAGATCCAACAGGGGTGCTTCTTGAAACCGTGACAGAACCCATCAAGTGAGTTATATTTATTGGAATTGTAAAAGGATATTAATCTTTCATTTCCGAGAAATAATATTACATTTTGCATTTAAGAGTCTATTTGAGAAGTAGAGAAGATACAGTGAGGTGTGTCGTTAGTGGGTTATTGGACGATTCACCTAGTGATTTGGCTGATGAATTAGTGAAAGGGGAATCCTTGCAATTGGATGATGGTTCAGCTGATGAAGAAAACGAAGATTGGGAGAAATGGGTTCCCGATCCAGTGGATGCCGATCCTGGTAAATTATTTATAATCAAAAAAAAAAAAAATCTTCACAATATCTCTTTTATATTCTCTGTTTCAGCCAAGTCTACCCAACGAAGGATGTCCGATATAATCTCGATGCTGGTTAATGTATATGGAAGTCAAGATTTATTTGTCAATGAATATCGCACGTTATTGGCAGATAGATTATTGTCCCAATTAAATTATCACACGGAACGAGAAATACGTCATTTGGAATTATTGAAAAGAAGATTTGGAGAAAATCAGTTACATTATTGCGAAGTTATGCTAAAGGACGTGTATGATTCTAAGAGGATAGATGGAAATATTCAATCGGACACGAGTTATAGTTTAGAAAAAGAACATTTCCCAACGTCCGCCCTAATACTGTCTGCGCAATTTTGGCCGCCATTTAAAGAGGATTGGAAATTGGAATTGCCTAAAATCGTACAGGATCAATTGAATAAATACGTGAAGGCGTTCGAAGCTTTAAAAGGAAATAGAACTCTCTGTTGGAAACCACATTTAGGAAATGTCAATCTTGAAATTGAATTGAAGGATAGAAAATTGGACATAAATGTAACTCCGATACATGCTACGATTATATTACATTTTCAGGATAAAAGTAAAAAAAATATATATATATATTCTAAAACGTTTCTCATTCTTTTTTTCTATATATACATATTCATAATACCAATAGCTCAATCGTTGTTTTATTTTATTTTTTATTTTTTACAGAGGAATGGAATTTAGAAGAGTTGGCACAAGTGATGCATGCTCCAGCGACGATACTCAGACGGAAAATAACTTTTTGGGTTTCTCAAGGACTCTTAAAGGAAATCTATAACGATGTTTTCGTACTTCAAGAAGAAAGTTCATCGAAAAATAGAACGTTGACTGATATAGTCGAAGAGGAAGAAACCGAAAGTGTAATGGCTTCTGCTAGCGATCAGAGAGAAGAAGAGTTACAAGTTTTTTGGTCGTACATAGTTGGAATGTTAACCAATCTAGATTCTATGCCATTGGAAAGAATTCATCAAATGTTAAAAATGTTTGCATCTCAGGGTCCAGGCGCTGTGGAATGTGGATTACCAGAACTAAGGCAATTTCTTGATGGGAAAGTTAGAGAACATCAATTATTATTTTCTGGTGCTCTTTATCGACTTCCCAAATCGTGATAAAATTAATATAATTTATATCTCTATATATTGTTATGGTTGAGTTTAATCATATATTATACAATTGTTTTTTATATATGTACACACACATATATATATATATATATATATATATATATATATGTATGTATGTATGTATGTATATATATTTAAAATATTTAAAATAAAAAAAGATAAAAAAAATAAAAAGATCATATTGCATTTAATGTGCTTTGAATAAATTATATTTGTTTCTTTTCTTTTTTCTTTTGTTTACTCTTCGCTTGTGCTATTATATGTATCTGATTTTATATATATTAATTGCTCCTTAAATTTAGCAGAGAGTTGTTAAACGTACAGTTAAAATAAAAACAAGCAACACTGTGATTTTTTGGATTTATTCAATGAATGTTAGTTAAACGCTCTAATGCTAACAGTTTTGTGTAATAAAAATATTTCTCTCGTGCGCATTTAATCAAACACAGAAAGTAAGTGGTTAGTGATCTCTTCTACACTTAGTTTGGTAAAGTGTAGTAGTGTTTATGTACATAGATCGTAAACTGCACCATTGTGTGTGTTCATAATTTGACGTATGTCTTTATATACGTTGCATTTTCACATAATAAACACGTTGCTACGAGAATAAAATAATACTTTAATAATGATGAATATTTGTGTATATATATATATATCAAATTAGTCATATGAGATAAACTAGTGTCGTCGTGTGTTACTCGACCATTTGTGAGCAACTTTTTTTTATCATTATTTTATTAGCACAAACTCTCATATACAATAATTGTTATTTAATTATTGCCAATAATATTTAGGATACTTCGCAATAATATGATTTTTTCCTTTTCATTGTTGATCCTAATTAAAAATTTATTTTTGCCTATCATCCCATCTTTCACATTTAATAACGTCAAAATAAATATTTTTTAATTATCTATTGCTGCTATAGAGAACAGAGTTTTCCTTTCCTTCGTAAAATATTAGACTTTTTTTTGGTAAAAATAAAGCTACTTGTGATGAAGTTTTCATATATATTTATCTAAATTTGTATTTATATATATATATATATATATCCTTTGAACACGATTTTTTTTTAGCACTTACATTATCTGTGTAAATTCAATAGTCATTTCTCGGTTTGATGCTTACTTTGTACTTTTTACAATTTAGCAAAAACCGAAATGTTTTTAAAGATGCAGCTGAGTTGTATTTATATTGCAGATTGCGATATCTTTTTTCTTTGTTGTTGTTGTTGTCGTCGTCGTTCCTTTTTTTTCTTTTTTTTTTTTACATGTACGCATATAACTAATTGATTCATTTGTTTCGCAATTTCAATTGCAAATTATAAATTCTCATGGGTAATATAAAGTACTAAGCTTTTTTTTTTTTAATCAGATCTTACAGAGATTTCAAAAGGATTAAAATTATCTGCATTTATCCTTGCTTACACATTAATATTGCCACATATCCTGCACATCCTATCGACAAATATATTGTCAACACATTAAGATAAAATATGAAACTAAAAAATAGATATAATATAAATTTCGACAAAAAAAAGAACTATTTAACTCTATAACGCAATAAAAGAAAAAAAAACTCAGATATATCATAATTTCTAACAAAATTGCTTGCACGTATATTATATAATTTCTTAGATATAATTTATATGTGCACATATATATATATTTATATAAATATATATTAAATGATGTATAAATAAACGATGCCTGGATTGTTGTTGTTGTTGTTTCGTAAAAGAAAAAAAAAACGAAAAAAATGCGCTAGAAAATGATTCACAAATTCGTTTAGATTCGTACACGTGGGATAGTAGTACAGATGTAATTTCGAGAAAAATAAAGTGAAAGACGATAGTCCGTAAATAAATGCTTTAAATACTTAACGTATTACATTAACGATAAAATTATAATAATCGAGGCATTACTTATTTATACTATTTAAACTTTTAACTATCTCAGCATATATGTATAATGTGTTGGTAATTGCATAACAGCGCATATAGAGAATGACCTTTCTATCGTATGTAATATGCATAAATGTTTATGCACGTAGATGCAGGTAACATAAACATATATACGCTCTTCAAAACTTATATAATTATATTTATATAAATATAAGACAATGTGATACATTATATATATATATATATATATATATATATATATATATATATATATATAAATATATAGATATATATATTTTTTGTTTTTCTATCGATTACGTATGTGTGATAATAAAATAATCGAATATTATTATTTCACATTGTGAGTTTAAGTAGATTTCAGATCACTTTTATATCATAGCTGTGTGCCTTTTAGCATCTATGTACAAGAAAGACAAAGCTATCATCAGTGTCTCTTGCGAAGACTCTCTCTCTCACGACGGATAGTAACCTCAGAATATTAATATAAACTGAATAAATGAGGCAGAAAATTTTACATTTGAGATTAACTATACAAAGAAAATTAACATATACTAAAAACTCTTACGAATACATATACATATGGCAGAACCTAAAATTCAACAGAGTGCAAATTAATATATGATGTTAATCAATATTAAGTAAATTAATCTCTCACGCAATCGCTCTCCTGCACATATGAACATATTACATACATTTATATATATATATATATATATATATATATATATATATCTTAATATAATATATAATATAATATAATATAATATAATATAATATAATATATAATATAATATAATAATATATAATATAATAATAATATAATATTAATATTAATAATAATAATAATATTAATAATTTTGCAGCAAAAAGTGATAACAACAGATCTATTTTTTTTTAATTTCATATTATTATTACTCACTCTGCATCTCGTCGCATTATCATACGCATTAAAAGCATATGCCACATGAATTGCCCACCCCCTCTATTGTTGTGAGATGATTATTAAAGATCAACGTAAAAATTGTCATCGGGGAAAATTTCTATAAACTCAACAAAATTTAACGACATTATAATTACTTTGATTCGCCGTTTATAATAATGTTAATAATAAAAAAAAATGTACTTTGTATACCAATATATATGTCTGACTAATTATAGTCATAATATACGATATACATATAAATTTCATGTGTGTCACACGACAGGGATACTCTTATACGCACCCTTTTTTTTAATCTTTGCTATTAGATTTTGTAACTCGACATTATAGCGCGATCATTAATAATTAAAAAAATATCAACGAAAGAGAGAGATACATGCGTATTTATGGTTGTTCTTTATCAACATTAACTTTGAATTTTGGCACAATTTGTATTCCTTGTAGTAATATTGACTCGTTCGTTCGTTTTTTTTTTCTAATATTTTTGTTAAACAAAGGACTACGAACGAATATAAATAAAAATTGTTTCAATTACAATTATTACACATCCGTCCAACACAAGAGATATAAAAGTCCAATCTTGTATAATCGCTTTCCCTAAAAGTTCTTCGTTTATAGATTTGCCATTGCGTGATTATCCTCTTTGCTATGTTTAGAAATTAGAGATTAGAGATTTAGAAAGGAAAAGAAAAGAAAAGAAAAGAAAAGAAAAGAAAAGAAAAGAGAAGAAAAGGAAGAGAAGAAAAAAAATAAAAAATAAAAGTCATCGACGCCTTCCGCACGGTCTGCTTTTTTTTCTTTTTGTTGGTTTTTTTCTTTTTTTTTATTTTTATTTTTTTTTTAAGTTGATACCGTCGCTCGCTTTCTTATGTTGCTGCATCAGCAGGTAAGTACTGGAAAGCCAATATTTATTATAATCTCGCCGCCGCTCATGGAAAGAAAATGTTCTCTTCTTAATATGTTTACACATATATATATTTATGTGTGTATGTATATATACATATACATATACATATATATATATATATATATATATATATATATATATATATATATATGTATATTACTTTTTCTATTAACTTTTTATAGATTTCACCGACCATCGACTATACCGTTAATTTTAAAAGTTATCAGTAGCGTTATTATGATAATTTTGCTGCTACGATGATATTGTCCTAAGGAAGAAAAGCAAAAGAAAATAAAGTTAGAGAAGAAGGAAAGAATAAAAAAAAATAAAACAAAAACAAATAAATAAAAAGATATCCAGACATCTAATTTAGTACAAACAACCGGGTTGTTGTTGCTGTTGTTGTCTGTTATTGTTATTGTTATTGTTATTGTCGTTGTTGCTGTTGTTGTTGTTGTTGTTTATGTGTATATCAAAAAAAGATAACGAGTAATACGAAAGCCAAAAGAGAAAATGGAAAAGATTTGTAACGATAATAAGAAGGAAAAAAGAAAGAACGATTAAAAGCGCGCAAACAATTCTGGTTCGTCCGTATGAGGAAAAAAACAAAACAAAAAAAAAGGATGATAATAATTGATCGAACATAAACGAACAAACTCGAAATCTGTCCTTAGGTTTTATTGTTTTTAAAATCGTTTGGAACGTTCGATCTTAAGACGAGGATGTGATATGTATATATACATATACATATATATAATCATTGAATGCAACAGACGGACGGAAAAAAAGATCTAACGTTATCCGATTTTGATAGTACATTTTACATGTATTATATATCTCTTAGAATGCCAATCACATGGTAAGAGAGCCAAGGACTCTATATGTTTATGTATATATATATTAGATGAGAACAAGAGTTCGTAGGGTGTCTTCTTTTTTCTCTTGTCTCTTATTTTTCTTTTTTTTTCTTCATACACCGATCACGGCAGAACGCTACGAACTTTTCTTCCTAATCAAATATATATATATATATATATATATATATATATATATATATATATTTATATATTTATATATATTTATATATTTATGTATGTGTATATGTAGATATGTATATACGTATGTTTGCATTTATCTACCTATATATCTAACTCTCTACCTATCTATCTATCTATCTAACTAACTAAACTAAACTAAACTAACTAATTATTTAAACTGTCTATCTGTCTAACTAACTAATCTATTAACGAAAAATACGAATTTGTTTGAACATCAAGAGGATACAGGATGGATAAGCTTGACGAACAGGGCTGGTGACGCGGACGGCGAAGGTGGTGTCGGCTGTGGTTGATGAATCGATCGAACGCGCGGATGCCGTTCCAGAGTCCAGGTGTTAGCACGGGGCGAGTGGATTCCATTGTTAGCACTCCAAGCCTACAGGCCATGGGCAACCAGGGTTAACAAGAAAGAAAAGAAAACAGTTTGTTAGTATTTTGATTATGACTGACCGACGTTAACATTTATAAGTATCTAAATAGCAAATTTGTCATATAGCCGAGAAGAAGAATATGGTTAATGGAAAGCAATGCTCTTGTTTATTCATTTTATTTACTTCGTTTTTTTAATATATTTTCTTCTTTTTTTTCTCTATCCGTAATACGTATTATGGTTTTCATTATTATTATACCTCTCGTGTAGTAAAAGATTAAAGACATACAATACTCATGAGTGGTTAAGAGATGACTTTTTTTTTACTATCTGTTTGTTTGTTGTTGTTGAGAAAACAAAACCACGTTCTCCAATACATACATATATATATATATATATATATATATATATATATAAATTTTCCCCCGCGAGAAAGTAATTTTACACATAAGTTGGTTAATATAACACACGTATCTAATATTATTTAATTTCGTGATTAACGACGAGATCAAGAAAAAAAAAAAGAAAAAAAGGGGTGGCAAGGATAGAGAGAAGTGAGAAAACTCTATGTATGGAAGATGCAAAAAGTGTGAGAGAAGACTAGCAGCATTGCTTTACACTTGTGTAACTTGTAAATAAATATTAGTTTGAAGCGTGTGTGATTTTCGTACATATCGTGATAGATTCAATCAATCTCGACAAAATGACACATTCATAAGAGAGAAAAATTTCATTCGTCTACACAATATGGCACGATATCACAATTATTGTAGTTGTTGTTTGTCTTTTGTCTCTTGTTTTTGTTATATTCGATAAACACATTTTTCTGTCGGAAGAAAAATATCATTCTTTTTTTTATGTTTGTTTGTCTGTTTGTTTCTAATAATACACTACATTCTCTCTTTTTGTTTTTTTCTTTCTTTTTTTTTTTATATATGGCTCATGTACTCTCCCCGCGCATAGGACAGCCACAAAGACTAAGGCATTCGTAAAAAAGGATAAGTGACTAAAAATGATAAATGGCATTTACAGAATACGAATACAGATTAGATGTATCGATAGAGATGCAAAATTATTAAGTATATAGCACTATGTATATATACATGTATATATATATAAATGTGTGTAAATATATATAAAATATATATATACATATATATATATATATATATATAGTCGCGTAATTACACATGTAAATCGTTATTTTGACATAACATTATTGGTATCATACAAAAGGCAGCTTTGGGTGTGCACCTGCCACCAATAAAACTGCGCCGCTAATTAAAAAAATGACATTGTACATAATGAAAATACTAATGCATCGTTATTTTGTAATATTATTATTATTATGTGTGGAATCAAATATTATATTAATTATAGTGATTAATTATCCCATCAGCAAGCAGGTGTCAGAGGCTCATATGAGTTACGCACGTGCCATAATTTAGGACAGATCTATAGTACAATTCCAGGCATTTCAAGAAAGCGATATTATTTTTTTTTGTTTTGTTTTTTGTACAGTATTAACTAACAATTATATATATATATATATATATTTATGTATATCGAAATGTAATAAAATATATATATGCCTTACATATATATGCATGCGCATGTGTGCATGGACGTTTTTCTTTCTTTTTTTTACGTCCTTGGTAAGATTTAGTGTGATCGTACACACATAGAGATTTAAGTCGAATGGATGCGTGCTTGAGTGCGTCAGTAGGTGTACGTTTGTGTCTGTGTGTATGTATAAATATATAAAGGCACACCGCTTGGATACGCATACACACACATATATATGTATGTATAATAGAATCAAAGTTAGTGTCAACTTGGCCATGTGGAGCATTTTTGTTAGTCTTATAAAAGATGGTGCAGTTGTGCAATAGTTTTTATGTAATGGATGAAATATTGCATCTATGATAAAAGGGTGTCAATATATAAACTATAAGAGAGAAAAAAAAATTATATATATATATATATATATATATATATATATATATATATATATATATATATATATAATAAAGAAGTAATGTTAGTGCTAATACAAAAAAAGGATTGGACACCATCTCCGACAGCATTATAATAGTCTTATCTTAATTTCTATTTGTATATGTATATATGTATAAAAAAAAAAGAAAATAAAAACAAAGAGCAAAATCAAAATTCCTATTTCTATTTTCGAATAATCGCGTTAAGTACCTACTTCCAAAACAAAAATAAAAAAGAAAATAAAGAAAAGAAATACAAAATTAAATTAAAAAATTTATCGGCAAATTTGAGCAAACATTGCGAAAGCTTGCGAAAAAAGGACAAAAAAGTTACTAACGATTTTGTAGCAATTAGTTAAAAACGCGTCATGTAAGTTATCATGTATAATTATATTCCTAGACCGATATTAATCTGAATGCTGAAACTGACATCATTTTTCTAAATTAGTCGAATATATCACATATACGGTAAGCGTACTTAGATATACATTTATAAACTTCCTGCAATTACAAAATTATGTATTATAAAACCTTCGCACATCGTACCGCGTTACCATCCCTGAAGTCTTTTGTACGAATCAAGAGATCTTTCATTCATATAAATATTTATTTCATTCGTATAATAATAATAATAATAATAATTAATAATAATAATAATAATAATAATAATAATAATAATAATAATAATAATAATAATAATAATAATAATATAATAATAACCATGTGTGTATATTATATATATGTATGTATAATTTTATATACATTTTGAATGGAAGGTCAATAAGTGTTCCACAGGCACAAGTTGCCAAGAGAAATATATATATATATATATATATATATATATATATATGTATGTATGTATGTATGTATGTATGTATGTATGTATGTATGTATGTATGTATATACATATATATATATATATGTATTTGTATACACACACACACACACACATGTATATGTATATACCTATATATATACACATATATAACAGAAAATGCAAAAAACATAATTTCCTAGAAGCATTTACAATAAAATACGGCGACTGAAAAAAAATCTTAATTTACGTTAAGCACCAAAATAAAATATTTCATTGTCCTCTTTCACAAAAACACCACGCTCTGCCCCTCCTATCCTGCTCACAAATAAATAAATATCGTTTTCTCAATTTTTGTTTTGCTTTTTCCAAACTTACTCCTTTTTCCATTTTCATTTTTCTATATTTCAATCCTCGATATGCGTTGACGCTAAAAATTTGACGTAAAAAATGTTCGACGATCAATATCATTAAAAAACAATGCTCTCTTAATTATACATATGTAAATATTTGTATTTTTATGTATGTATTATTCGGTTGGGGGGTAGGTGCTCACCCACATCGTACGTTCGCTGGAGATTTTTTTTTCTCTTTTCTTTTTATGGTCTTAATAGATAATAATAACCATAATAATAATAACAATAAGAATCGTAATAATGATAATAATAATAATAATAATAATAATAATAATAATAATAATAATAATAATAATAATAATAATAATAATAATACATTCGACAATTGGAAGACATCCTTCCTTAATTGCTTAGACCTAAGAGCGGGGAGTTACGCCAAAGTATGTACTAAAAGTATATTCTCAATTTATATTTTTCGTCTGTGAGGTTCATTATTATTTTCTTTTTTTTTCTTTTTTTTTTCCTTTAAATAATAATACTCTATTACTTCACATTATCGAGGACTTAGGGCCAAGCGTATATATATACATATGTATATATTTATATACCTATATATATATATATAAATATATATATATATATACACATATATATACACCTCGATTGATATTCATTCTTTTTTCCTGTTTCGTGTAGATAGTAAAAAGAAGACGTATATGTACGTAACAATAAATTTACATGATCATTTGTTCTTTTATATATGTATAATTAAAAAAAAAGAAAAGAAATAAAGAAAGAAAATTAAGAAAAAAGGTTAAAAAATTAAAAAAGATTGAACAAAATATATATATGTAAGAAAAAAAAAAAATAAAAGAAAGAACAGACAGATGACTACTGCTATTATCTTTCTCATAGAGGTAGGGGGCAACAATCGTGCCATTCGTCCTTCGGAGTATTTTTAAAAATAATAAGAAAGAGATGAGAAACAATTTCGAGAGAGAGAGAGAGAGAGAGAGAGAGAGAGAGAGAGAGAGAGAAAAGAAGAGAATCGAAGGAAGAAAATAAAAAAAATAATATAAAAGAAAGAAAAGGGAGAAAGAAAAAAGAAAAAAAAGACCGAATCGATTGATGCGGCGTCAGGTACACAGGACGAGCATACACACACTTCACGGCTAATTTCGAAAAAACTTTATCGAAGTTGTCGTGTAAAATCTCTCTCACTTACTCTCTCACTCTCTCTCTCTCTCTCTCTTACTCTCTCAATCTCAATTACCTCTTTCATTCTCACTTACTCTTCTTCTTACGTTCTTATTTTCATTCACTTTCACTTTCACTTTCACTCACTCTCTCTCTCTCTCTCTCTCTCTCTCTCATATATATAATGATGGTATAATATATATATATATATATATATATATATATATATATATATATATATAAATATATATATATACACATATGTATATATATATATATATATATATACACACACACATATATATATACATATATATATATATGTACGTAGGCGGTAATAAAATGAAAAATTAAAAAAAGACTAACAAGTGCAGGACTAACCTTTCCGCGCGTAGGCGTTAACAGTACTGTCTCTGTGCTCTCTGCGTATTCACGAGAGAGCGCCAGCCCTTTGATAAGGGTGCTCACGAATCTGACCCAGGTGCCTACGCTGCTTCGCAGCGGCTGCTGCACCTGTGCCCAACATACAAATGTTAAGTAATCGACCAACTTATTTTTATTTTTATTGTTGTTTTTTTTCTTGCATTTTGTGT
This sequence comes from Dolichovespula saxonica, assembly GCA_911387935.1. Classification (NCBI taxonomy): domain Eukaryota; kingdom Metazoa; phylum Arthropoda; class Insecta; order Hymenoptera; family Vespidae; genus Dolichovespula; species Dolichovespula saxonica. The sequence continues at coordinate 1,193,639 of OU426995.1, read as the reverse complement.
TCATCTATTATTATTATTATTGTCGTTGTCGTTGTCGTTGTTATTGTTGTTATTTTTGCTGTTTGTGATTATTGTGTGCGTGTGTATTTGTATGCTGTGACTTCTCTTATTATCCGTTTGTTTATTTTTTTTCTTTCTTCTTTTTTTTTCTTTTCTTCTTTTTTTTTTAATTTTTTTTTGTCACATATGTATTTTTTGTTGCTTGTTTGTTTTTTTGTTTGTTTTGTTTTCGGTTTCTCTGTTTCTTTCATTCTTTCGTTTGTTCACGCATCGACAATAATTCTCCACAGTCGTTTTTTTGGCAAACGTTATTTTTGGATACCGTCTTGCCGCTAGATTAACAAGAACTAACAGATTAACATTCTATATATATTAGGTTGGTGAGGGGTGCGGGGCAGGGGGCCAGGGCAGGGGCGGGGGCAGACTCGCTGCTCTCTTCTGGTACGGTCGTAAATCACTATCTGACTATTTTCTAAAAAAAAAGAAAAAAGAAAAGAGAAAAAAATTATTACATACAAATGCTCTTATATGTAATGAATTCGTAGGAATTCGAAAAGCGATTTAGAGATTATTTGTTTTTCCCTCTTTTGTTTTTCTTTGTTTTTATCATCATCATCGTCATCATCATCATCATCATCGTCATCATCATCATCATCATTGTCATCGTCATCAGTGACATAGATAGTATTTTACGTGACCGACCAATTTTCATTTCATAGGTTTGCGATATGAAGATAGTAAGCCGCACTACGCGGTGCCTCAAACTTTACGATCAAAAATATTCTAATCTCTTATTTAAGAAAATAATATATAAATATGTAAATATAAAAAGAGAGAGAGAGAGAGAGAGAACGACATTCGTATCACGCTTACTATCTTCCACAAAGCAAATCCTTATTACATATACGAAAATAATCATGTTAGAATTATTATACATTTACAAAATGGACACAATATAGTACTCTTCTTTTTTTTCTTCTTCTTTCTTTGCGTATAGCTGAGTGATTTAAAGGGGGCGGGGGCAGAGGAGGGGGTAAAAAGAGAAAACCAGAAGAAAAAAATAAAAAGAAAAATAAAGAAAAAAATTGGATTCCATCTCACTCGTTGTATATGGCTATGATTTCACTTTTTGATTCTCCAAAGAAATCAGCTAAGTCTTTAGTGTATATTAATTAAAATTAATAATAATAATAATAATAATAATAATAATAATAATAATAATAATAATAAAAAAGACAGAAAAGAAAAAAAAACGAATACGTAACCGGCCACTTCGCTGTTGTTCTCCGCGTGAGTATTTTTTGGAAGATAAAATTATTACATCGATACACGCCCCCATCTTCAAAACTGTACTTAATTCTATATGATATCCTAAACCTATGGAGAAAATAAAAAAAAGAAAAAGAAAAAAAAGAGAAAGAGAAAAGAAAAGAACAAAGAACGGACCATCTAAGTTCCGTTCGTTCGTTCGTTGTTTATAAAAATAAAATTAAATAATCCTATAGAGATATAATATCTATAATATAAAATAATGTACATGATCATCTCTCTCGCGATGGCTTAAAAAAAATCGTTGTGCGTGTGTGTGTGCATTTTTTTTTGTTATTTGTTTTGTTTGTTTTTCAATTATCATCATTACCACTACTACTACTACTTTTTCTTTTTCTTTTCAAACGTCACCACGTTGAAGGCTATATATCAAAAGGTTCGCGACATTGGAAATATATTTCGTGCATACCTTTTCGTTAAATAGTACGCATTAAACTTTATTTATCTATCTTTTATCTATATCTAACCAATTCTCTTTCATCTATACTGTTCGTATATCCGTTAAAAGAGAGTGACCTTCAATTATATATATATATGGATGTATTGCTTTAGTTGAATATCCCTTAATCAACTACAAATATACGCTAGAACCATCAGTCCTGAAACATTCTTTTTCTTTTTTTTTTTTTATACGTTTGGTCCCTGGGTACTTTTCCTACGACTACCAATTGCCTATTTAACAAAAAAAAAAAAATAAAAAAAAAGATAAAAATTCCTACGTAGAGATATACAAAGCGTGTCCCAGAATAAATGGGGAAAATATTTGTAGTTGTGTCATCGGCACATCTATATAATAATAATAATAATAATAATAATAATAATAATAATAATAATAATAAAAAAGTTCATATAAATATCTGTCCTACATGTATATGTATATGTATGTATGTGTATTTATATATACACACCCTGTATATATTATATAAGTTTCTATTCAATGACTATAAAAAAAAAGAAAAAACACTATAAAAAGTGTTACCTTAGAAAAAAACAAAATCCTGATCGATCAGATAAAAATAATCACTTCTATTCTGACGGATGGTATGTAAAGCAACTATTGTATAACTATTTTTCTTTTTCTATTTCCTTTCTTTTGAGAACTTCGTTGAAGTAACAGGATTTGTCGTATTTATTATCATTCTTTTTCTTTTTTTTGTTACCTATGTCCCATTAATCGAAGATAGATTAATAAATAAATAATAATAATAAAAAAAACAAAAAAAAACAAAACCGGTTCATACCTTAATCCTATCGCCTAATCTATCTATCTATCTATCTAATATTCTCTTGTTTGTCAATACGTTAAAAACGTTTCAAAGAGAAAACTTTCACTTTCCTGGGCTATTATTTAAAAAATAAAAATAAAAAAAATAAAAAATAATGATATAATAATAAAATAAAACGCGATCATTTTCGATGACTGCGCACGCTTTGTACCGAATGTATGATTGGGCGGTGTAACAGGTACGATTTTGATTGGACGATTGGGACGACATTAGGTAAAAAAGATTGGAGTGTGTGTGTGTGAGTTTCGTAGGAATAAAAACAAAAAAGGGACGACATAGTAGTTAATTGTTATTTGATTCCGCGTGTTAGAAATTCAACCCTAGGGATATTATATACGCTCGAGATTCTAGTGATGTACTTTGTAGTTTTTCTTTTTTCTTTTTTCCCCCCCATTTCTTTTCTTTTTTTTGGATTTATTCACTTATTTCTCGTTTTTCCTTTAACATCGCTATTATTAACTTACGTTATAGAGAAAACTTGGAAATTCGAGGATAATTAAAAAACAAAAAAGAAAAAAGAGGGATAAAACGAACTGAATAAATATAGAAAAAAACATATATATATATATATATATATATATATATATATATAACAAAAGAAAATTATGCACAAATGCACGATTTTTCTCGAAATTCACTAATGAGAACCATCACCGCTTTATATATATATTAAAAAGAAAAAAGATAAAAAAAGAAAAGAAAAAAAGGAGAAACACGGTCGTTAATCTTTTTAGTACGGATAAACGTTTTTAAAGTTAATGTTATCAAAAAACAAAGGCTACATTAACTGTCTAAAATCGAGGGCAGAAAATGGCCACTTTCGAGATTTAATCTTAAATTCAATAAAAAAATAAAGAAGTAAAGAAAAAGAAAAATGTGAAGAACAAAAAGGAAACAAAAAATCGACTCTAAGTTAACTACGGCTAATTGAATAAATATGACATATCATTCGCTCACACACACACACACGCGCGCGCGCGCACGCGCATTTATGCATATTAATTAACTCACCTACGTATATATTTATATGCGCGCGCGAGCGCGCGTGTGTGTAACGCATGGCCTTTGATTATTGCATTGAACAGAACACGATAAACGTACCGTACACTAATTCGGATGTCTCCCCGTTTAAACGAGAGAACCCATGTATACACACACACACACACATATATACATATAAATATGTATGTACGTATATATATATGTATATATGAATTTATATTATATAAAATACTAATATACAAATATATCCGTTTTATAAAATTCAAAATATAACATTTATATAAACCCCGTATACGATTCGAATTTTTCAATCGTATTTATTCGAGTATAAAAAAGTACCGTTAGGTAACTGAAAGCTTCTTGTGTATATATATATATATATATATATATATATATATATATATATATATATATATATATATATATAAAGAAAAAGAAAAAAAAAGAAAAAAGATATGAGACATAATTTACATGTTACTGATTAATAGATAATATCCGGTAATTATAACAATAATAATAAAAACAGCAAGCTAAATACTGTATGCATAATTTTTTTTCCTCAATTTACTTTGCGACCAAAAAAAATATTTGATATTCATTGATTAGAAACTGGACGGTAATATAAAAGTTATATCATTGACACACATTATTAATATATCTATTGATCGTTAAAGAATTTAATATACAATTATAAAAGAGAATTTAAACGTCAAGAACAACAAGGTGTGTATTCACTACTATCGACGACAACAACGAGAACTAATTTTTTTTTGCCGAGATTCTTATCCCGCGCGTTTTATCATGGATCGTTTAAGTAGAGTAACACCATGTATGTATGTATGTGTGTATATATATATATATAGAAAAAAGAAATAAAAAAGAAAAAAAATAAAAAGAAATTTTTTGTTGGACTAGTACACGTAAGTGTAGTGCGCGTATTTATCGCGCTATACGAGACAAATAATTGTTTTTTATTTTTTTTATTTTTGATTCTTAACTTGCGTTATTCGTGCCTCCGGGCTGCTCTCAAATAACGCGGCAAATGGTACGTAATTAATTATATATTAATTATATTTGAAACAAAGAGGAATTGTGTGTGAGGGTTAAGAGAGGTGTCGAGGGCAGGATGGGGGGAGGGGGAAGGAGTTTGTGACGGGACTATTCGATATTTGAGCAGCGTTTGCATATATTTAAAAAAACAAAAAAATATGCATACATACATATGCATATATATATATATATATATATATATATATATATATATATGTACGTATGTTTGTATGTATGTATCTATGTATGTATGCATGTATGTATATATATATATATATATATATATATATATATATATATATACACATATATACATACATATATATATAAATCAAATTTTTCTCTCGCTAGTACGTCATGATATAAAAAGAAAGAAGAAAAATGGTAATAATAATAATAAGAATAATAATGCTAATAATAATAATAATAATAATAGAAAAAGAATGCCTACCCTCCTATCAAACCTATATATATATATATCTTTCCTAACAGGCTCATGCTATTCGAGGCTCTACGAGGGGAAGGGGGCGGAGTAGGGGGTGGGTAGCATCATCTCTCGTTATAGCGTATATGTACACCGGCAGCCACCATTGTTACGCTTATTAAAAGGGCCTCAATATATATGTGTGTACTTTTTACGCTAAAAGAATCATTAATTATCCCGACACTGTGACGCGGCGACTAGTAAATGACTGACTTCGGCTTTGCTTTTCTTCCTAAACTTGCACTTTACCGAAAACGATGACACTAAACATTATCGTTAATTATATTAAAAATAATAATAATAATAATAATAATAATAATAATAATAATAATAATAATAATCGCGAGTGGAAATATTAAAAAAAAAAGAAAGAAGAAGAAGAAAATGGGACGTATTTGACACGGTGGTAAGCCGTAAGAAATATACTGATGTCCCTGATTACAATGAACAATTATTATCGTATAATAATAATATTAATATTAATATTAATATTAATAATAATAATAATATTATAATATTATAATATATAATAATAATAATAATAATAATAATAAAATTAACGAAACAATTCGTCCGTTTAAGAACGATTATTTATAAAATTCGATTTTTCTTCGGGGCGGGACGGGGGGGTAGTAAAAACGTTCGACGTCAAGCTTTGCTCTAGGATCGTGACCTAGCGTCATTAAAGAAAGGCACGTAGCCATCCGAATCGTGTAGATTCCATAAGAAAGGTTAACGTAGAGAACATTCCGCGAGTAGTCGAGAAGAAAGCGAATAAAAAGTTTGCAAAGAAATGAAAAAAAATAAAAATAAAAAAAAAAGAATAAAAAAAGAAAAAGAAAACAAGAAAATATTTCCGGTCGTATGACTTTGTTGGAGCGGAAAATTGTGAGATAGATAAATACAGGTCGAGACCGATGGCTTCGGCGGGGGGTTTTCGGGGGGCTTCGTAGCCGGGGGGGCGGGCGGGGTCGGGTGGGTGGTTGGTTGCGGGTGTCTGTGGTTGAAGTCGGTATAGCGCAGTCGTCGAGATGTTTCGGCCGACTTGTTCGGGATTTTCTCTTTTGTTTTTCTTTTTTTTGTTTTTTTCTTTTTTGGTTTTTAAAAAGAGAAGACGAGAGAGAGAGAGAGACAGAGGATCAGCGAGCGAACAACCCACCAGAATGGTCCGCAGTGGCGTACTCGGTGAGAAGTGGCGAGGCCGCTAACGCGGCATAATTGGCGTAGTCGGCGTATGGCGTGTAGATCAGTCCATGTGGATCGCCAGCCGATAGAAGAGATCCTGGTGGACCTGAACCATTAAGCAAGGACGCCGCAGTGGTGGGCACCGATATCCTTGGGGATAGTATCAACGGTGCACCCAAAGGAGCGCTTGGTGTTCTCATTGGCGTCGCCAAACCTGGTAATAGACGTTGCGTTTCCGCCGCGGCCGCAGCCACGCGTCTCCATTCCTCATCGCAGGCTGCAATATCAAAGGCTATACTAACTCTAATGACCGTTACATTTTACGATTAATTCCGATCCTAAATATACATAATATCATATTATATTATACTATATTATTATTCCTCATTTTCAGACGAAGACAAATTTTTTTTTTCGTATAAAGGAATTGTTCTAACGCAGAACGCGACGCCGCCGAATGTTTCAGTGCGATGTTTCGAATTTGATTATGCTTTTTTCGAGACTCCTCCGATCTGGCTAATTTAAAAATAAAAAAAAAGTAGAACTTTTGGGTTGTATCCTTCCCGTTATCTCCGAAGATGTATTTTTTACGAGCGGATTAAATGTTTTAATTATTAGATCGTTCGCGTACTTGCTGCCGATTTACGGTTAGCTCGTATTCTTATAATCATCTAACATTCCGAATCGGTGATCGTTATAATAATTCCGTGTTATACGGCATATCATCCTAAAATCCGATAGGATCGGAACGAATCTTATCGAAATTAATGGCGATTAATCTATGAAAGTAAATGTTACATAGTACGAGAGGAGACGTTAAATGGCAATGTTAAAATTCAATTGGGTTAAATAACTTTTGCAAGAGGTACCTGCAGCAGCGGCAACCTTCGTGTTGGAATCTCGATAGGTACCATTTATAATGGCGAGTTCCATCAGTTGCCTCTTTTTTAGCTCGTCTTCACCGTCAGCCTGCTAACAATCGATATCATCGTCAGAATATTCCGCGTTTGTTCTAACGCCATATTAATTTTTGCGATGTCGAAAACAAACGAAGGAACGAAAAAAAATAGAAAATAAGGGGAAAAGCTCAGGTGACCCCCCAAATCCCTCAAAAATACAAATTGATATATAAATAATTAAATAAATGAATGAATGAAGAAAGAGATCATGTTGACGGAAAATCAATATGGTATTAAGATAAAATGATTGGAACTGTCTCACCACGGGCACGAGAAGCTTCTTGACCTCCTCAACGGCTCGAGCAAGCTTCAAGGTCGCACGATTTTCTGTATCCTCGACAGTCAGTAGAACATGCAATTCGTCTGTTAGGTGTTCCCAATTAGGTTTACCCCGGTTCTGTTCCTCCTAATGAAAATCACACAGATTAAGTATTTGAACCAACGTACCCTCATAGATTTTATACAAAATAATAATAATAATAATAATAATAATAATAATAATAATAATAATAATAATAATAATAATAATAATAATAATAATAACAATAATAATGATAATAATAATAATAACAACAATAATAATAATAACAATAATAATAATAATAATAATGAATATATAAATAAATAACAATAATAATAAAAAATGAACATCGGATGTAGAGGGGAAATTAAGAAAAGAAAAAAAATATTTTCTTGAACGACGCGAATCATTGAACCAACGTCATAATCGCGCAAATCAAGAGAGCACATAATGTTAAAAAAAAAAAAATATAAATCATTCCACTTAAGATAGTGGTCAATATCAATTATCATATTATATATTTACAAAATCGCGATAGTTCCGATTTGAGATGTAAGGACGACGTATGGGGTCGTATGAAAAATTGCAATAATCTTTTGATAAGTTGCAATAGAAGAAAGATATATATTATGTATACATACGTATACATAGCAGCACGCGTATGGATATAAAAAAAAGATTGATACTCATTATTTATGATGTTCAAACATTTACTTTTCCCGATATGGAAACTAACTTTGTACAGTTACCACGGAACGAACGTACGCATGTATGTAATCTTGGCTAATCTTTTTTTCTTTTTTTTTCTTTCTTTTTTTTTTTTACTTCATTCTTTTTTTTTTCTTTTCGTTAGACGTTTCCATTTTAAGGCACATGAATTCGTTATCGTTGACATTGCGTAACATTGATATATAATTTTTTTTTCTATTTTTTTTCCCGTTTAATTAAGAGATGCTATTACGTTGTCTGGTTGAAGCTCAAGTAAAATAAAATAAAAAAAAAGAAAGGAAGGAGAAAATTCCCCCCTCCCAAAGAGCGGGCGCGATCGTATCACAAAGAAAGCAAGAGTGAAATAATCGGGATAGTTAGTAAATAAATAATACGAATAATAAGAAAGCGACGATCCGTAAAAACGTATACGTATAATGTATGTATATATATATATATATATATATATATATATATATATATATATAGTATATATATATATGTATCTATACCTATAAATATATATATATATATATATGTATCTATACCTATAAATATGTATACTTACGACAGTACTTTCGCTCGTACGTCACATGCAGCTTGAAAGAAATACCTTGTTAGTTTTAATATATATTAATCGAGGGTGTGCGTATTAGTACGATCAAACAAAATTTATCATTAATAAGCATCGTGAGTTATGTTTTTTCCTTTTTCCTCCCTCCCAACCCCTTCATAAGATTAACCATATATGGAAGATTAATAATATTGTGACGAGGTTTCTCTGGTTGATTGTAGAATTTGTCGATGTAGCGCGGAAGGGGACGGTGGGGAAGGGAAGGAGTATCCCAAAGAAATATTTCAAAACCAGTTAACATTGATAGAAAATGTCAGACGAGATTTCTTCTCCCTACGCCAATGGTGGGGGCTGGGGGTGGAGAGGATAGAGAGGATGGTGAGGGTGGAGAGGGCATGACGAAAAACAGACGTGATGAAAAACCTTCAAGCTTGATTCGTTTTTATCGTTTTTATCGACGAACGAAGTTTCGATTCAAGTGAAAGAGAGAAAAGATTTGCAGCAAAATATGAAAGACTTCTTCTTGGACAAACAGGATATACACAGGACAAAATACACATACACGCATACATACGCGCGCACGCGCGCGTGAGCTCTCTGTCTCTCTCTATCTCTCTCGTATTTCGTATTAATCGCCTACGATCTCTCGTCAAGGCCCTAATCAGCTTATACCAGCTACATACATCAGCTACTCCTCATTCTGTTCAACGTTTCGTTTCTTTTACGACTATGCTGCATGTATTCATTTCCGGAAGTACGAACGGCATTTCGAATTTCGATGAGTCAAAGCTGCCTCCATTGATCGAAGGAATATATATGTGTACGTATATATGTATGTGTGCGTGTGCATGTGTATATACATTACTTATGTATTATCTCTCTCTCTCTCTCTTTCTTATATATATATATATATATATATATATATATATATATATAACGTGTCGTTAGCTGCGTTTCTATTATTTCCTATTGCATATATATTGTTTTTTTCTTTATCGGTTGAAATTATTATAATCTCCGTTACTCTAAACGCTCACCACGGACATTCGATCTTTTTATTCCTTCTTAAATTATATATACACACACAACGGATTAGTCCAATAATAAATTTCCCTCTATTTAATAACTCTCTTATAATATAATGTATGTATATATATATATATACTTAAAGCGAGTTTCCACGAAGCGTGTGGTTAGCGACATCTGTCGTAAAAAATCCCTACCACGTGATTGCAATCGCGAAAAAGCATTATGAATTTAAGCCCGTGGAACGAAAAATAGCAGTAAAACGAGCGAAAGTATACTACGTTCCGTACAATTACGAACGTTTAAGAATATTCAACCGTTATTACATTGTTAAAGAGAGAGCCAGAGAGAGAGAGAGAGAGAGAGAGAGAGAGAGAGAGAGAGAGAGAGAGAGAGAGAGAGAGAGAGAGAGAGAGAGAGAGAGAGAGAGAGAGAGAGAGAGAGAGAGAGAGAGAGAGAGAGAGAGAAAGAGAGAGAGAAAGAGAGAGAGAGAAGAGAGAGAGAAACAAGAAATAAAAAGACACAACGACGTATTTTAAATGTAAAATATCTATTTAAAATCTGATTGGAAGATGTTCTAAGATGGCTAATAACTATTACTAGCGGGTATTAGAAAACATGAATTAATAGATTGCGGCCGGAATAAAACAACACAGCGTCGTTATTATACATATATATTCTCCTTCCCACAATCTCTCTAACAACAAATTCCAACCTTGAACAAATGAAGCAACCGCTTGGCAATGTTTCAAGACTATTATATATCGAGATATATGAGTAATTCAGCTGTTAGGTGACGATTCGCTCGCAACAGTTTATGACGATAAACAAATACATTCGAGAGACACATCGTTCATTATATCTACGATATTTTTTAATAATCCACCACGGACAAGTTTCCCCCCTCCTCCCCCCATAGATATTGCATGATGAAACTTTCATTTTTCCATCGATCTCGATCGATTTAATAATACAATACGAACTGATTTTTTACCTTCTTTTTATCCCTCATCGAACCTTTTCCTCGCACCATTATCTTGCAACCGGTTTCCTGTTCCAATTGCTTGGCCGTCATTCCGCGAGGACCCAAAATCCTTCCAACGAAATTAAACTGCAATCAAAAAGAGAGGAACAAATGAATAAATAAATGGACGATTGAATGAATAAGTAATTTAAAAAAACGGAACGATTACAACCGATTTAAAAAATTACAATCAATTATGGAAATCCAGTGGAAAAGAAAGACAAACGAATAAATAAATGAACAATTATATAAATAATAATAATAATGAAAAAAAACGCAAAAAATTACAATTGATTTGAAAAATTACGATTAATTTAATTATTGAACTCTGATCGATACGAGAAGAACAAACGAATAAATAAATAAATGAATGAACGATTGAACGAATAAATAATAATAAAAAAAAACGAACGAATGACGATTTATTTTGAAAATTTACGATTAATTATTATTGCACTGCGATTGAAACGAGAAGAACAAACGAATAAATAAATAAATGTATGATTAAATGAATGAATAAATAAATAAATGATAAAAAGAAAACGAAAAAATTACAATTAATTGTTGAGATGGGATCAATATATAATTACAATCAAAATAGGAACGCGTTCCTTTCCCTTTTTGTTTCTTTGTTCGGGGGAATGAATAAAAATGAAAAAATGAATAAAAATGAAAGAAAAGAAGAAAAAGGAAACAAAAAAAAGAAAGAAAGAAAAAATATATATATGTAAAGAGACGACCGCCATTGGAGATAACGTTATCTAGATGGCGCCGCCGGTCACGTTTTTTATTGGAACCAGAGAAAGTGGTAATGAGAGGAGACTGGGGAAGGAGTAATTGTAGAAGAGGAGAGAGGGGAGAGAGAGAGAAGGAGGATAGAGTTTTAACAAGTACGATAGATAAGAAGCGCTCGATCGAAATTATATTCCCATTTAAATCGATCGATAATATGGTGCGATCGTTTGTTAAACGATAATCGGAATTTTATCGTACCTACACACGGCTCTCTCGTTCGATTGATGATATCGATAAACGCGCAATCACCCATCGACTAATAACCGATAAGTTAATAATAAACGGTAAGTTTTAGCTTGGAGAGGGAGGAGGAGTTAGTTAATGGACGCCTTGTGAAAGACAACCGTGAAAAAGACGAATAAACATTCGTTATCTTTTCTTTTTGGCTCCTCGGAAAGTCGGTACAGTGCGAAACTCCCGGTGGACGACGATAAAGCGTCATTTTGATAATATACGGTGGCTGAGGGGGCAAGAGGCTGGAGATTGAGAGAGGGCAGGGCAGGAAGGAAAGGAGAAAAAAATTTGAAAAATAAAATAAATAGAAATAAATAAAAGAAATAGAAAAAAAGAAAAAACAACGAAATGGAAATATTATTCTCCTCGTTCGTCGCAAACAAAACGAATTTAGCGAGAAAAATTACGGTCGATATTATGATTGGCCCCACGCCTTGTTATCCGTATTATATACGTTTATCTTGTATATATGTATGTATGAAGTAGTAGATGTGTTGTCGATACTCTCTCTCGCTTGAGATTTATAATATCGTGAGAGATGTGTGCGAGAAGGAACAGAGAGAGAGAGAGAGAGAAAAGAATAAAAAAAGAAAATGAAAAAAGTAAAAAAAGAAAAAGAAAACTTCATGCCAGGTTAATAGTATGCACTCATGTCCTCTCATTATACTATCTTATAAAAAAGAAAATTGAAATGATGGATGATCCGATGTTAAAGAGGTATTATACATGGAGGGAATTAAGATTTAAAATGGGGTTAAGAAGAAGAAGAAGAAGGAAACGATTTTACCAAACGATTAAAAGCGATTAAAATGATGAAATAGTGGTTAAATACATTTCTTTTTTCACATTCTCTCTCTCTCTCTCTCTCTCTCTCTCTCTCTCAGATCCGTTGGATCGTCTTATAATCCAAGCTATTATTATTATTATTATTTCTTGTCTTTTTTTTCTTTTCTTTACTTTTCTTTTATTACAACAGCCTCATCGAAAATCAATTCGCACGACTCATCATCGTCGTCGTCATCGTCGTCGTCACTCGATCATCATCCGATCATTTCTCGATCATCACACGGCTTACTACTACGGGGGCGTTTATAATGCGCTGTGATAATAATAATAATAATAATAATAGTAATTACGAATAATACTCTCGCACATTATCTCCATGTATGTAAGAACGCAACGTGTTAATAAGTTCTCGAAGAATAATCAATCTGTCGGAGGAGAGTTCGTGGTGCCATCTATACTCTGCCTGAACTTCGGTCAAACGAGATTACTATGCTTTACGAATTTAATTAATTAATTTATTTATTTATTTAGTATTATTAGTAGTAGTAGTAGTAGTATTGTCATCATTATTGTAATATCAATAATAATTATTATAGTTTTCAATCGTTTATTACGCGCATATACATATTTCCTTCCCCCCTCTCTCTCTTCTACGAGCGATAAATAATCGTAAATACACAAAGCGACGAGACACGATCTCTAAGCGAAAAGATTTCCTGACATACTCTATACGACGCTGTTAATATTTACGATCATCGGAGTAATAGTATTATTCTTCTTCTTCTTATTATTATTATTACTATCATAATTATTATTAGGTATGGTGCAATGACTACGACGATTTATCAATTGCCTTGACTAGTTTATAGATAATACGGAAAGGAAAAATTAAAAAAATAAAAAAAAGAGAAAAAACAGAGAAACAGAGAAAAAGAAAAAGAGAGAGAGGGGGAGAGAGACGAATCATCGAGATGGCTTATGTTTATCTTTCACGAGCAAAAAGAATTCCATTAAAAGGCAATTTCGCGTGAAACGCATCTGGATATTCCTCTCTCTCTCTCTCTCTCTCTCTCTCTCTCTCTCTCTCTCTCTCTCTCTTTGTCTCTCTCTCTCTCTCTCCCCACTCACTTTATCACTATACCTACCCATCTCTCGCGTGGTTGTAATACGCGAGCACGTTGACCCTTCAAATCATGGGATATATAATCCAAACGGGAAGACATGTTTTCAATTTTACTGATTTTCTTCGAAATTTTAACGATAAAGAAAGAGAGAGATGCTCGTCACGCTCAGCACCGCTAAAACGTTATGTCTTGCAAATACCGTGCATCCACCCTCCAACCCACACGCATATACACAGAGAAAGAGAGAACGAAGAGAGAAAAACCATTCTCCGCTTTCTCGTTCCACGATGTTATGAAGATGTCGCCTCGTAACCCGACGATTGGAATTATGCTTCCGCGAAGTCCGTAGAAAAATAAAAAAAAATTTCTAACGTGATAAAATTAAAATTTGCCTTTGAAACTATTCTCAGCTTGGTTTTTTTCTTCTTTTTCTTTTCTTTTCTTCTTCTTTTTAGCGATAGAGAAAAAAAAAAATATATATATATATATATATATATATATATATATATATATATATATATATATATATTAATGTACGATCACGTGAAAGTGAAAAAACGGGGTGGGAAAAAAAATTAATATTTCCACGACATTAGAAAGGCGCCTTTTTATCGGGTGTCATAGTTAAAACGGACTTTCCAAAGCGTCGTTGGACGATTTTAAAATTCATTTTCTAATCGACGATATCATTATAGACAGATATCGCTTTACCTCGTTAAAATAATAATATACTGATGGATTAATCGAACGAATTATTAAATACGGCGCGCTAATATAATAAGGGGGGGAGGGAAAGAAACGGATTGTCACTAATCGGTAATTGATATTATTTATACTTTAAAAGGTACCTCTCTCTCTCTCTCTCTCTCTCTTTATCTTTATCGCAGAGTAAAAGGATTTACAAATCACTGTCTTTCGTGGGTTGTAATTGTTTCAATGAACGTCTACATCCGCACTTAAAATAGAAAGAGAGACGAAAAGAGATAGGTAGATAGATAGAGATAGAGAGATAAGAGAGAGCAAGAGAGAGAGAGGGGGGGAGGGAGGGAGAGAGTACTTCTAAAGAAGGCTGCGTGTATAAAAGGCTCCGTATGTAATTTTCTCTCTTGAATTTCCTGTCAAACCTCACACACACACACACAACACACAACGTACGTATGTACGTATTAATACGACGTCATGAGACGTACTTCATTTTACATGAGAGAGTCTAACGTAATTCCGGCATTGTGATAGGCTGCATTTAAATTTCTCTCTCTTTCTTTCTTACCATCTTTCCCCCGCTCCTCCGTTACTCTCTCTCTCTCTCTCTCTCTCTCTCTCTCTCTTTATTTATCTAACTATCTCTCACACTCTTTTTCTCATTCTCATTCTCATTCTCATTCCCAAATAATTAAAGTAAACCGTAAAGCATAAGTGCATAAAAACGAAAGAAAATAAAAAGAAAAAAAGAAGAATTAAATTATACTCGAATAATCGATTGATCGATCGGTCGATCAATCAACCGATCAATCAATAAATTTTATTTTGTCTAGGATCGATGAGAGAATATAGTTCTTACAAATCAATTACTCTCTTTTTCGAGACTTGATTTTTCTCTTCTTTTTAATTTCTCTCTCTCTCTCTCTCTCTCTCTCTCTCTTTCTTTTTGTGTTGTTTTTTCTTTCTTCAACGATCACAAAACTATTACAATCTTAAATCGCAAAACGATAAGTTTAATTCGCAGTAAGACCGAAAAAGGTCAGGAGAAAGGGTCCTGTGTATTAAACGATAAACTTATAATCAATTATAAATTCTAGAAGATCACGTCAACATAAAAAACGAAAAAGAAAAAAAAATGAAAAGAAGAGAAGAGAAAAGAAAATACGAAAAAATTAAAAAATTACAAAATTACAAAATAAAAAAATTAACAAAAGAAAAACTGGAGACGATAGGAGACGAAAGAAAATGAGAGAGAAAGAAAAAAGAAAAATGGCGGCAAGATGTTTGGCTAAGAAATGTGATAGGACATTTCGTCCTCGTTATTATGTGCAACATCCCAATGAGCCGTATGTCGGCAATAGGAACGAGAAAGATAGATAAATAGATAGATAGATAGATAGAGAGAGAGAGAGAGAGAGAGAGAGAGAGAGAGAGAGAGAGAGAGAGAGAGAGAGAGTAAGTTCCGTTCTCTTCGGCAGGGATTCTATTCCGGGCATGACCAGAAATAACTTCTGACTGTACACAGATTCGGCGGTTATATACACCCTTCCCTCGCCCTCGCTACCGCCGCCGTCGCAGCCGCCCAACCTCAACACCCCGGGCCCCTCTAATACTATGTACGGGCCTTCCGCTCGCCTGCCTACACTACCTCCATAGCTACTATCGAAGCACGAACTGGAAAGATGCATGGATTCGATTAGTTCGTCTCGATTATAATATTCGTCTTTCACATTTGATCTCGATTATCTCTCTCTGTCTTTCTTTTTTTCTTTCCTTATTTCTATCTTTCTTCCTCTCTCTCTCCTCTCTCTCTCTCTCTCTCTCTCTCTCTCTCCTTTTCTTTATCTCTCAACTTGAACATTTTTGTTTGACATTTAATCATTTGAATAAAACATAATTGAAAATACATGAGCTCCGCGAACACGAACAACACAACGTAGATAATGAGTCATTGCTAATGTTAGAGAGCGCAATATTTGAAATTCTTTTCTGTTTGTTTTGTTGAAAAAGAGAAAGACAGATGGAGAGAGAGAGAGAGAGAGAGAGGGAGAGAGAGAGAAAGAGAGAGAAAGAACGAAAAGAAGAAAGATGGCGGTCGAAATTTCGTTCTCGTTTAATTTTCTTTTCTCGTTAAAAAATGACGTCCACGGAATTTCGTTCTCGTTAGATTTTCTTTTCACGTTAAAAAATGGCATTCACGGAATTTCGTTCTCGTTTAATTTCCTTTTCACGTTAAAAAATGGCGTCCACGGAATTTCGTTCTCGTTACATTTTCTTTTCTCCTTAAAAAATGGCGTACACGGAATTTCGTTCTCGTTTAATTTTCTTTTCTCGTAAAAAAATGATGTTGAAGGAATTTCGTTCTCGTTTAGTTTTCTTTTCACGTCAAAAAATGGCGTCCACGGAATTTCGTTCTCTTTCGATTTTCTTTTCACGTCAAAAAATGGCGTCCACGGAATTTCGTTCTCCTTCTTTCCTTCTATTTTTTTCTGTTCTTTTTCGTACTAATTCGCGCTCTTTACATTTCCTTTTTTTTCTAGACTCACGTTCCTTTCCTTTTTTTTTAATTTCTTTTTCTTCCTTTTTTTTCTGTATCGTTTTATCTCGCTTAGAAAGAGAAAAGTAAACTTACGTCTGGATGTTCCTTGACCGGCACGTAAACCTTTTCCATAAGCGTTGTGACCTCGCCTTCAGGTTCTGGCAAAACCAGCGGCTCCTTTTTGACACCGCTGATTTGGAAAAGGCTCGCCCTCACCTTTGCTATCTCTGCAACACAAAAGGTTGAGACCTGTAATGAGAGAATGGAGCTTACTCGCTCAAGGTCAAACGGGCAAATGGGATATGACTAACTAACTGGCCGATAGCCCGAGACGGTTAAAGGGCCCGAATGTA
>OU426995.1:1142159-1172159 GCA_911387935.1 Dolichovespula saxonica | reverse complement strand
ATACATACATACACATATCTATATACGTATCCTATGTATTTACCTACCGCATGTATAATTTCTTCCTTGCTGATTTAATACTAATCGATTTCATCGTTCAACGAGAACGTTATAGCATAGTTAGGATTGTAGTTAGGATTATAAATCCCATAAGGTACTTTGTATTTAGATTTAAGATACGTTATACTATTCGATTTCATAGAACTAAATTAAAAGTATCATTTTGTCAAACGTTCGGAGGAACGTTATTACGTCCTTTGAGGAAAAAAGAAGAAAATAAAAACAAAATAAATATATTTATATTAAATTTTTCTTATAAAAGAGTAAAACAACGTTTGTTATTAAATAATATAACGATTATGATTAACTTTCCATTAAAAAATTTTTTATATACATATACGTATACGATTAATAAGTAATAATTTATAACGAATAACTATTTTTTTAAATTAAATTTTTATTCTCTCTTTCTCTCTCTCTCCCTCCCCCCTCTCTAGAATATTATTGGCCGAACAGATTTGTAAATATTTTATCTATTAATTCTTCACTATTTATTTATAATACTCTCAAAAATTTTTAAATACGTGAACATAAAATAATTATTAACATTTAAAATTCTTATATATATATATATATATATATTTATATATGTTATAAATATATATTATAAATAGAGAGAGATAGAGAGAGACAGACAGACAAAGAGAAAGAGAGAGACAGAGAGAGAGAGAGAGAGAGAGAGAGAGAGAGAGAGAGAGAGAGAGAGAGAGAGAGAGTGCGATGTTGTGTTACAATGTGAAAGGAATAAACAAAACAAAACAAAACAAAAATAAATAAAAGAAATAAGAATTGCCATCTTTTATCGCCGACCATTTTCTAAGATAAAATTCTTGGATTGTCTTATCGATAACGATTTATCAGTTTATCTTCTTACAAAGAATAAATGCTTGCTAATAGCTAAACTACTATAGTTCTATAATGGCTGACTTCTCGTTTGAAGGCGTTCACAAGTTTTGCATCGATACATTACTACTAATTTTCATCGATTCATTACATAACTAATATTTAAACATTTCTTTACAAATCTGATATTCAGCTTGAAAAAAAAGAACAAAATTACAGAGAGACGACAATCGTAATAATCTACGACTAGAATTATTCATTTTTTTGTTTGTTTTCTTCTTTCTTTTTTTTCTTTTTTTGTTATTTATTCAAACAGGAAACTAAATTCTCGACCACGTCGATTCCTTAATGCTCGACCAACTGTGAAATATCGCTATATAGGAAAGGAAGATAAAGATTCAAAGATTCTCTTCTCGGTTCTTCTTCTCATGTCGATTAATTTTCAATCCAAACATTTGAACACATCGTGCTTGTAAATACGTATGTATCAATTTGAAAAAAGCGAGGGAAAGAAAAGAAAAGAAAAAGGAAAAAAAATTATTGATGTATTCGAGAGGGAGAAAAAAATTGTTCGCCGATATTATCGTATTATTCCATTTTCATTTCTGTCTATTTGATCGGTAATTCGTTTTTTCTATCTCTCATTTTTTTTTTAATTATTATCAATTAACATGAAATATCTCGTGGTAATAAAATAATTGCTATATACGAATATATTGGATCAGTATATAATATACGATCTATAGTCCGAGATAAGCGTCATTTAACGTTACGTATTGATATTTTATTATTAATATCGATAGTTCGTTTAATATACCGAGTGTTTCTTTTCTCTCTCTCTCTCTCTCTCTCTCTCTCTCTCTCTCTCTCTCTCTCTCTCTCTCTCTCTCTCTCTCTCTCTCTCTCTCTCTCTCTCTCTCTTTCTTTCTTTTGCAATTTGAACGAATGAAAGTAAAATAGACGTCAGATTTTTTTATTATTATAAAATTATTATATTATTATTATATTATTATAATATATAATATAATAGATAATAATATATATAATATTATTAGAATATATAAATTAATTATTATATTATATTATTATATATATAAAGACGCAAACCATAAAAAATGTCGCAAATGCAACGAAATAGGAAAGTTTGATGGATATCTCCATAAAGAAAAGAAAAGAAATAAAGAAAATAAAAATAAGAAAAGCTAAGAATAGCAATAAAAAAATCAACAAAAAGAGAGAAACACTACATAAACAAATAAATAAATAAACAAATACAAAAATAAATAAATGATAAAAAAAGAGAAACGAAAACGAGAAAAAATGCGACTCCAAAGCGCAATTTTATGGTAGAAAGATCGTAATATATATATAGAAATAGGATGGAATTGATCGAACGTAAGCAGCTAAAAGGCACGCTTGTATTTTCTCCGTCGTTTTAACTCTTGCCCGAGTTCGGGTCACGGTAATTGCATCGTCCGTAATTCCGTAATGCCGGCAAGCAAGCAAGCAGAGCAAGTGAGCGAGCAAGCAAGCGAGCAAGTGGGCATGGTCATATGCGTCTGTGTAAGTGTGTAAAGAACTATGGTTGCATCAGATAGAAGGAGAGCCGTGATTAAGATTTACCGAGAGAGACAGAGAAAAAGAAAGAGAGAGAGAGAGAGAGAGGAGAGAGAGGAGAGAGAGGAGAGAGAGGAGAGAGAGGAGAGAGAGAGAGAGCGTCTCGACGTTGGTAAGGCTCGGTCGCGCCTTCGAAGGAATCAACGACGCCTTCGAACGTGCGACACGGTCGTAGCATCAATGAGATCATCGATGTCATAATCGAAAGAGGAGAGATTGCGAGCCCTGACACGAATATATCAGAAAATATCGCGATATCCTCCTCCTTCTCTATCTCTAATATTTCACGATTGTTTTGTTGTTGGTTTTATTTATTTTATTTTTTTTTTTTTTAACTGGTACACAAATTGTAAGCGTATAAAATGAGAAGGGAAAAATGAATTAATAAATAAATAAATTATAAACAAAGAGGAACGCAAGTAGATCTTTCGTCGTTCGCTTTTAGCGTCGTCGAAGTCGTGGGGCATTTTTTTTTTAGAGATGATATTCTTTTTATTGTTTTTTTTTCCTTTTTCGTTTTTGTTTTTTTTTCTGCTTTTGCTCTCTCTCCCCTTCGAACGAAGCGCGCTCTTTCTCTTCTTTTTGTATTTTTTTTTCTTTCTCTTTGTCTTTCTTTCATTATTTCTTTTCTTTTTCTTCTTTCCTTCATGATTTTTAACGACACGATCCCGCGAACTGAACTTCGACCTTTTCGAAACGAGCTAGCCGATCCGCGTTTTTCTACAATATCCGTTTAAGGGATAATTACGTATTTCCGAAAGAGAAATATCATCGAGAATCGGCGTTGAAAAAAAAAAAGTTAGAAAAAAAGAAAAATCAATCGCAAGTCTCGTTTAGATAAGCTACCTAAATCGAGAGTTATGAGAAAATAATAATTAAAGATTTCGTATCGCCTGTTCAGATCGCGTGATCAATTCTCGAAAAAAATAAAAAAATAAAGAAAGAAGGAATATGTTCTCACTTCGGAAAGAGACGGAGAAGAGAGAGAAGAAGAGAGAGAAAGAAAAGAAAAAAATTACTTTCTCAATGACGGATAACGACGACGACAAACGAAAAATGTAATAACACTTAATGATTCTAAAATACACAAATACGATCTCGTCGTGTCTCATGGACACGCGCGTTAATGCAAAAATAGCAATGCGATCTCTCTCTTTACTCGACGATGCCAAATCATCATCCCACAACGTTATTCCATTCCAGAAAGGATGAATTTACTTTGGATTATTATTATTATATATATATATATATATATATATATATATATATATATATATATATATATATATATATTAATCCAAAGTAAATATATATATATTAGTGACAAGCCGCGATTTCTCTTTGTATGTAAGTAATGTAAGAATAAGTATTTAGCTTGTGTGTAGGTGGTCTATAAAACCTAAGAGAAGTTAGACTAAGCTAGCTAGCTAGCTAGCTCACACACACACACACACACACACATTCTTTATCTTTCTTTCTCTTAAACAATTTCCTAGATTATTTTCAAACAGTGAGTCAAACACATACACACATACGCGTAAATATACACGTACGTACCTACATAAATACACATACAAACACGCACACGCGCACTCGTTTGTATTTATAAATCCCTCGCTAGAGAAGAACATTTGCTATTTCCGAAAGCTTATTTATTATATTAATTTTACATTAGAAACTCAAATTTTCGTTTTCGCTAATCTACATTCGACACACTTCTTGCTAATCTAGTTTCTATACATCAAAAAAAAAAAAAAAAATAAATAAATAAGAGAAAACTAAAAAAATTCTTTTGCCTAAATTATCGTCTTGGAATTTTTCAAATAAAAAGAAACGAAAAATAAAAAAAGAATGAGGAAAACAAAGCACTTCAAATGAGAATTTTCAAGTCACCGCTTATCGTCATAATTATTATTAACTTCAACACGATCGACGATCTACGTGAAAATCTATGACTATCTTTATTACGCTACGTTCCAATCGAACGTTCACGAATTAAATTATTGTTGATGACATTTTTATTCGCTCTTAGTCGAATTTGAAACGTAGAATAAGATACGTATCCTTAAAAAAAAGAAAACAAAATTAACGAATTTGATACGATGAATTCAATTAACAATTTAATTAATCGTTGAAATCGATAAACCTCTTTCACGAATTAATTAACGAATTCAAATTTAATTTATGAATTCGGTAGAAAATAAAAATTAAAAGAAAAGAATATAAATGAAAGAAAATAAATAAATAAAAAAAAGAAGAAGAAGATGTACAAGACCTCTCTCTCTCTCTCTCTCTCTCTCTCTCTCTCTCTCTCTCTCTCTCTCTCTCTCTCTCTCTCTCTCTTCCACTTTTTATTTTTCAACCCGTCGCAAGCAAAGAAAAAATTTTTGCCGTTCGAGAAAGAAATCTTTTTTCCCTGTGCGACCTCTTTCCCTCTTTTTTCTTCTTTTTCTTCTTCTTCTCTTCTTCTTCCTCCTCCTCCTCTTCGTTTCAACGGCAGGTAAAAAAAAAAAGATCAGAGTCAAAGATCGAGGGATAAAAACGACTCTTTCAGGTGCGATTACATAGTCCCCTCTCGTCACCCTACCCCGAACAGGTTCCATTCATAGTTCCCTATGAACTTACGTTATAAGTGTGTCGTTAAAAGCATGCACGCACGCATGCACGCACTCATGCAAGCGTGCATTCACACACACAGACGCGCGAGCGCGTTCTCTCACGTACAGGTGTTCGAAGGACAAAAAAAATTCTTTAGGGATTGAGAAGGGTGCTCGCCGTTAGACTGTGGGATCCGAGGGATGGGATGGTATGGGACGGAATGGGGTGGGGTGGGGGCGGGGCGTTTCGTGCACAGGGTAAAGTAACACTCGACGCTCATCGAATCGTTTGATGGGTTGTTCCATTAAAAAGAAGAGAAAAAGAAAGAAAGAGAACACAAAAAAGAAGAAGAAGAGAGAGAAAAAATGATGCACCTGCGTCCTAAATAATTTCAAATTTGTTGAAATAGAAAGTGAATGGGTATTTTTTTTTTTAAATTGTAAATAGGCCTCCATATATAACTTTCTTCGCTTATTTAACTATTCGTAATTAACTTTCCCACATGCACGTATATATAGATATATACACGTATATTTACACGTATATATATATATATATATATATATATATGTACGTATGTATATACTAAAGAATGTAAATTTAAAATTATAAGCCAATAAGATAGATAATGGATAACTAGATTTGATTTGGATTTTTGTCGACGATCGGACATGGATACACCGTATAAAATATGATTATAGTTATTCAAACGTTTGACCATGTAATACTATTAATATTACTAATACTACTACCCTCGTGTAACGTAGACCATCCGTACGAAGTAAAATTCGATAATTAAATTAATAAGAAAATTTTCCATCAGCCGTCGTAGAAAATAATTCGTGCATGACGTTAAAACGATGATTATCAACAGAGCAGCAGCCTACCGCTGTTTGTATTCCTGACAAGAAATAATAGAGAAAGAGAAAGAGTAGGAGAGAGAGAGAGAGAGAGAGAGAGAGAGAGAGAGAGAGAGAGAGAGAGAAAGAGAGAGAGAGAACTAGAGATAGAGCATTGTGTCGACTTTATCTCGAATAAACACGAGAGAACGATCTTCGGGAGTTTGACGAAACTCACGTGGAACACGTGATACACACACACACACACATTCCCATGTTTCATTGAGTACAAATATAGACTAGATAATTGACTCTATCTATCCGCCTATCTATCTACCTCCCTATTTATCTACTTCAAACAAATTATACGAGTCGTCCGACCGATTTTGGAACTATTTATATATATATATATATATATATATATATATATATATATATATAAATAGTATACACACACATATATATATTTAAGATCACTGATAAACGAGTATATATCAATAATAATTCGAGTAGCGTCGAATGAAAGAAGTGTATATATTGAATTAGTACATGTTCAATTTTATTTCGAAGATATAAGGATAAGGTCTTAGCAAATATGGCTAGTGTATCTATGTGCGTGTGTGCGTGCATGTCTCTCTCTCTCTCTCTCTCTCGAAAGATTTCGAGATTCTCTCTCGAGAGAATGACTGTTACTTTAATATTTTTAGAATTTCAAAGAGCACAGGATATTCGACAGTTAAGAAAATTAAGTAGTTCCCTCCTGGTGAAATTTTCCGAGATTTTTTTGGATTGGGATGAAAATCGAGAGTGAGATTAGTCAATGTCTTCTAATGTATGTGTGCATGTGCATGTTTACGTGTACGTGTGCAAGCGTATCTGTATCTGCACGCGTGTGATCTGTTGCACTCATCCTTCATATTTTTAGATGTTTACCCATGTGTCGAAATCACAAACTTATATATATATATATATATATATATATATATATATATATATATATATATATATATATATAGATAAATTTTGTTTATTTTATTTGCCGAAAGATTGGTTCATTTAATAAGTTTGATTTTCCTTATGTCCTCCTTTTCTTCCTTGCATGTAGAAATGATGCCTTAATATATCGTATTGATTACTATACTTATACCACTATATATTAATTTCTATATTTAATATATCGTAATTGTACTGTAATAATTATTTGATATATGAATTACGGTATTAATATAGTATTAAATGGTATAATTATACTGTATTAAATAATACTTAGTATTCATATAATAATTAGAAAGAGAGAGAGAGAGAGAGAGAGAGAGAGAGAGAGAGAGAGAGAGAGAGAGAGAGAGAGAGAGAGAGAGAGAGACAGAGAGAGACAGATAGAGAGAGAGAGAGAGAGAGAGAGAGAGAGAGAGAGAGAGAGAGAGAGAGAGAGTATTATGGTGTATGATAATAATTAGAAGGATCCAATTATATAATATATTAAACAATTCGGTTTAATTTATTATCGCTCATCTATACAAAACTATAGCATTATAGATCCCATTAATTTAATATTCCACTGTTCCCATGTTGTATATAATTAAAAAAAATAAAAAATAAAAATGAAGAAGAAATGTAAGAAAAAGTAATAATTAAATTCTCATCCACGGAGAAGAGGGGATTAAAGTAAAGGAAAATTTTCTAAGAAAGATTTTCGTTTAGATGAAACACGACCAGAAGCGTTAATACCACACGATTATTATTTCTTTCGATTAGTCTTCTTTGTTTCTTTTCGTCTTCTCTTTCTTTCTAGAGAAAGAGAGAGAGAGAGAGAGAGAGAGAGAGAGAGAGAGAGAGAGAGAACCGGTACAACCGGTCTTTCAATAACGGTTTGTCGTAAAATCAACAATTATTTATTAAAAAAAAAAAAAAAAAAAAAAAGAGAAAAAAAAAGAAAAAAAACGAAAAGAAAAAATAATAATAAAAAAAGTCCACATCTCGAATGCGCCCTGTCGAGAGAGAGAGAGAAAGACTCGTCGATCAAAAAGTTTGCTCAATGAAGCGCAACGATATCATGTCTGTGCGAACACGTCAATCGAAAATATAATCTCCGGTTTACTCGGCGTTCAATTATTACGCGTTTTTTTTATGTACTTCTTATCGCACTTGCAAAAAGATCATTCAGATTGGCTATATCTCGTTGTATTAAGGAATATCTCTTTACGTAATTTTATTTTATTACGCAATTGACACCTCAATTTTGAGGATAAAAGAAAAAAGAGCGAAGTTATAGTAAGTCTTTTGTGTTGCGAATATTTGTCACGCTTGCAGCTGACAACGTCACGCTTATATTCAACTAGTTGTTTTTTGTTCTTTCTAATAATGATAACTAAACGAAAAAAAGGAAAAAAAATCACAAAAGGTGATATATCGAAGAGCGTAAAATTTTATTGAGAATTTTTTGGCCAATTTTTGTCTTTTTTACTTTTTCTTGGTTCAGATTGAAAAATTACAAGCCTGGAAACTTATGATCCCACCACCTTTCATAATAAAAATCAGGACACTCGAAAATTCGAGGAAGTTACAAAAGAAAATGTCTATTATGATTATGATTATTTTTATTATTATTATTATTATTATTATTATTATTATTATTATCATCATTATTATTATTATTATTAAAACTCCGTTCTTAAAAGTAAATAATAAATTAAAGATAAAAAGTATAATAAAATTTGCAAAAAAAAGAAAAAGAATTATAATAATAAAAATCAAAAACATTAAAACATTCCAGAAAGTTATATAAATAATGTCAAAAATGTGTGTGTGCGTGCGCGCGTGTGTACGCATAACTATTACAACGATCGTTATCTAAATTTTAACGAGAGAAGAGAAATTAAGACATTAACTTAATAAAAACTAATAATAATTTATAAAGATTCAAGGAAATTCGTTCTAATCACTATGATTAAGGGGACATGTGTGTGTGTATATATATATATATATATATATATATATATATATATATATATATATATATATATATATATATATATATTTTGATATTAGAAAAATTTTCTATAGGCCAACTGTATTTATTCTCGATATAATACAAGCCGCCACCAAAACTGTCTACAACAAAGTTCTTAAGGCCTTATTACGCTCGTGTCCTTTCACGGTTAGGATACCGTTAAAATCGAGCGGTGCTCTGTTGAGGAGACATGGCGCCCCCCCCCCCCTCATTGAAGCTTTCACGTGCACATTTCGAAGCATAGAAAACTGCTATTTTTTTTTCCTTAACGACCGAACGAATCCTATACGTGTATAGATAAAATTTACTCAAATCCATAACTCGCAATAATTCTTACACGTCACAAAAAACAACATATACAAGTGCGTGCGTGTGTGTATATTTGTGTGTTTGTGTGTGCGGAGCATTTGACACGATAGATTTTATTGATCCTCTCGCCATTTTGATAACCCGCATAGTAATCTAAAACCATCGTCGTTTGTCCTTCAATGTACGCCCTTATACTTATAACTAATCAAACTTGTCCAAAAACTTTTTAAACATTGTCTAAATCGATCATTATGTCATCCATGGCGTTTTGTTATTTTTTTTTCTTCTTTCTTTTTGTAAAATCGTAAACACTCCGAAAAATATTTTTTCAATTCTTTTGTTCGTATATAAAAAAAAATGCGTCATTAAAAAACTTTCCATAACTAAATATCCTATAATTAATGTCTACTAGTATAATTACATACATCGCAGAGGACGTGGGACTTTTTAAGCTAATTATTAATGTTTCGCCCTCTTCGAATCGTACAATTACAAGCCTAGAAATATCTTTTTCTTTTCTCTTCTCCTTTTTTTTATCCAAAAATCTCGGAAAAAGTGTAATTGATTTTTGAGATCACCTCTAAAAGAGAGAACATAACGCTCGCGGGCATAACAATTTACATTCGATTAAATTCCATTATAAGAAGTAATAATAAATTGATAACGTTTATAGAGAAATTGAAAATGAAAATTTTAATATTATCGAGCATACGAAATAGAGCGATTTCAAAGTTACACGTATTTTATTTATTATGACGTGGATTATATTAAATTTGATCTTACGAAACGAGAGGCAGATTTTCTTTTAAATACGAATATCAATATTGCCAATGAACGTGTCTCGTTAACGTTTAACGTTTCTTTCTGGCGATAAAAAGAAACATGGAAATAAAAAATAAAATGAACGAAGGACACCACACACACACAAAATTAAAAAAAATGTGTTATTCTTAATGATACGACGTAGACGAGAAAGCGTGCCTTGTCTCTTTCCTCTTCGTACACACATATTTATTATCCACACGCGCGCGCGATTATAGTATATACATATATACACACACACATTGAGAGAGAGAGAGAGAGAGAGAGAAGACATGAGACCGATTGAAATCTTCCTCGACGTGTTTACGAACTCGAAGGAATATAAAATCGAAGGGCAGACAGAAAAAAAGAGACAGAGAAAGAGAGAGAGAGAGAGAGAGAGAGAGAGAGAGAGAGAGAGAGAGAGAGAGAGAAAGAGAAAGAGAGAGAGAGAGAAAGAAAGAGACTTGTCTTTGGTCAAAGAAAACGTTTCTCTCGGTACTCGACGAATCGATAAATTAACAACAAAATTACAAGTTGGCGTTTGTGCCGGTAACACTTTAAATTATATTCCTTCTTTTGGTCTCTACCTAAAATGTACTCTTTCTTCTTTTTATTTTTTTATTTTCTCTCTCCCTCCCTCTCTCTCTCTCTCTCTCTCTCTCTCTTATCTTTCTCTTCTTTTTTTTCTTTTTCCTTTTACGAAGACTTCTCTCGACGTGAGAAGAAAAGTAAATACACGAGGTATGCGTGGGTGAACACGTAAACGTGCTCCGCCATTTTGTAACTAACCTATAAGATACGTAGGAAGTAAATTTCCACGAAAAGAGTATAACGTTATTCTCTTCTTGTTTTCTTTTTTTTTCGTTTTACTATCTTCGTTAAATATATTATACACCATATAATTAGATTGGTCAATATTGAATTTATAAATTTTTTTTCATCGAACAGACATGGGTATACGCGTTCTTTCGCAAGTAAGATGGTCAATTGAGAGCGGGAAATTTGAAATTCCGTCGGTAGAAAATCTCTCGACGAGAAACCGATGACCATCTCTATATGGTCGACGAAAGATTTTACGCGCTATGGAATACTTTTTAAGAAGACATTTGTAAACCGATTTTCTTTTCGTCTTAGAAAAAAAAAAAATAATAAAAAGTAATATAACGTTAAACTCATACGGTACTATTTATAACAGTACGATTAAATTAATCTATAAGTGCAACTTTTAACTTGAAGAAAGGAAGAAAAAAGAAAATGATATCTAAAAACTTCGTGTATGATATAACAAATAATTTTTTTTAGCGATAAAATGAAATAAAACTTACGAAGTGCAAATACGTGCTCACGCGCGCACATTAACGCATTTTTTTAAAGTTGCATGACGTTTTGCGATATTAACATTCAGTGATATCACTTATAGCGTCTGCGATTTTAAAGGAAAATAATAATTAAATTGATTATAATAATAATAATAACAATAATAATAAGAAGAATAAGAATAAGAATAATTTGAAGAATAATAATGATAATAAGAATAAGAATAAGTTGAAGAGTAATAATAAGAATAAGAATAATAAAGAATAAAAAAGTAATGTAAGATATCGTGGCACATGTGTGGCCTCGAAATACAAAAGCATCGTATTACTACGCCCTATCGTCACTCGTTTCTAACGAACTGTCTCTATTTTGTTACATATCGTGACACATTCTATTACGAGCACTAAATAGTTATATACATGACGAACATATATATTTATGTAAAGAAAGAGAGAGAGAGAGAGAGAGAGAGAGAGAGAGAGAGAGAGAGGGAAAAAGAGGAGGAAAGAGAGAGAGAAAGAGAGAGATTTGAACGATAGGAAATAATATTTTTGGAAAGTCGAAATTATATACGTATGTATGTATGTATGTATGTATGTATGTATGTATGTATGTATATATATATTCTGGATAGAAATAAAAAAGAGAAGGAAAATAAAGAAAAAAAAAGAGAGAAAAGGAAGAAGGACAAAAAAAAATAAGATGAAAGAAAACTTTTCGTTCGGATAGACCCCTATTTCGGATTATGGTGTCCCATATGTCTTTCGGTAGACTCCCTTGGTGAGAGACGTCTAACCTTACGGATTTCATGCCCTTCTTAAAATAAGGGCAGAAGAGGGCTTTTAACCGTCCAACATCATCTCTCGACTCTTTCTATATCCCGCGTGTGGTAATTTACGAGCACACTATATATATATATATACACACACACGCGCGCGCACCTACACATACATGTATATATATCTTCCCTATACCATCGCCAACAATTTAACACGTAGCATGTGTAGAACATACATATACGTGTCCCTTTTCTTTTTCCTTTTATCTTTTTTTTAAATCTTTCTTTTTCCTTTTTTCTCTTTTGTCTTTTTACCTTGAGAAAAAGAACATGAAAAATTTCCAACATCCTTCCCTTTTCCTTTTTTCTTTCCCTTCATATCCCTTTTTCGTCTCATCATTCTAACTTTCTTTATACTTCACAATTTTTTTTTTATTTTTTTATTTTTTACGAAAGATACCTAATCGAGTAACTGCATAAAACCTATTTACGTAAGTATAAAGTTACATACAGAAACATAGGAACACACATAAACATTAACATACGTATGTATGCACATCACGCACACATTTTGTGTGTGTGTGTGTATCAACGTGCGTAAATATGTAGGTATAAAGTCGGAATATCTGTGCGATGCTTCGGCAGATGAACTTTCTGAGATAGAAAGATGCGAGGGCGTGTATTCGCGGCAGGGGGGACACGACGCGGGGCCATGTTTTACTGGCAATCAGAAATAGAAACGTTTATTCGAGTCGCATATATTTTTTCGTCCGAAGTAACAGCGCAAACGACGATATTTCGTTGAGAGTTTTGAAATTCGTGATTTTTCTTGAAATTTTGCGGATCGAGAGAAACAGAGAGGCAGAGAGGCAGAGGCAGAGAGAGAGAGAGAGAGAGAGAGAGAGAGAGAGAGAGAAAGAGAGAAAGAGAGACGAAATAAAAAGTAACACCGATTTTTCGAAATGCAAGATAAATTTGAATGTTTACCAACTCTTTCTTCTCTCTTTCAGTATATCCAAGTATATTTCCTTCTCTCTTCTGCTTCTTTTTCTACTTCTTCTTTACCCTCATCAAATTAGAAAGTTAAATATAAATACGTAATTGCGTTTAAAAGTTCTTAAATGATTTTAAATAATAGGTTACTTTCCTCCACTCCCCACCCCCTTTTTTTCCTTTTTCTTTTGGATACTTTCTACATCCGTAATTTTATAATCAGCAAAGTAATAATCAGCTTTTCGATGTTTCGGTAAAAGAGTAATTGATTTTTAATATATATATATATATATATATATATATATATATATATATATATATATCACCTAGGAACTTTTGGTCCGACCTGTATCAAATAAATTATTATCTCAAAAAATGTATCCAACTTACAAATATATAAAACAGATAGAAGAGAAAAATATTGACTAAATACAAAATTAAGTAGATTCACAACGAAGAAGGAGAGAAGTAGAAATAAACAAACAAAAAAAAGTAGAGAGTTACCACCACCCCCACATCTCTCTCTCTCTCTCTCTCTCTCTCTCCTTCTCCCTCGTACAAGGACGAGTATGAGACCGCGATCATTGGCCTCTTGTGTATTTTTCTGTCTCCTTTAGAAGGACATGCCGGATATCTAAAAAATACATACATACGTCCATAGGTACGTACATACATACATAGCTCCTGCTGGAAAGAAGAGACACGTTTGCTTTCGCTGAGTCGTCCTTTTTCGGAAAAAAAAAAAGAAAACCATCTACGCCCCGCTCTAGGAGACGAGGTCGAAGTGATTAAAAATTAAGATTGAGATCATCTTATAAATGAGGCGATAATTTCATTTTATAATAACATTAATAAATGATTATTTGATATTCATAATTTATGATAATTATTTAAAAAATTCATTTTCTTCCCTTTTTTCGTATGTTTGTTTTCCTTTTGTTTCTTTTTTTTTTAGAAAAAAAAATTCAACGGTCGAAATCAACAACAACAACGATAAAAAGATATATAAATACATGGTATACACGCGCATACACACAGAAAGAGACTAGACAGAGCAGAGCAGAGCAGATACATAACATACACGCACATAACAGGACACGCATACAAGCACATACATTAGGATACACACATATATATACACGCTACGTATCCTAAAGTCAGATTTTCATTTCGGTCGCAACGGGAAGAAGAGTGGGAGGGGAGGGGAGGGGAGAGGGAGAAACGACGATGACGATGACGAGAGGAGGATTACTACTACTTCGGGGATGTACCGAAGTTGACCGATCGGAGCCGAACAACCGTGGTGGTGTATGGGAATTGTGTGGTTTTTCGTTATACCGAAGCGGCGTGCACGCGTCCACGAGATGATCCGAAAGAAGACTTCGGTTACGGTGATATGGGTAGGGGAATAGAGTAAGAGAGACAGAGAAAGAGAGAGAGAGAAAAGAGCACGTTTGCCTCTCTCGGAAAAGAGCACGGCGAGCTCTTGGAAACGGAGACGCGGCTGGAGGATTCCTTTCACCCTTCTCTTAAAATGCGTGTTAGTAAGCGAGAAAGAGAAAGAGAATGTTCGGAAAGAGGGAGAGATGCAAAGAAGAAAACGAAGAAATCATCGAGTATGTGTATATGTACGTTTGTAAGAGAGAGAGAGAGAGAGAGAGAGAGAGAGAGAGTAAGAGAGAAATATATATATATATATATGTATATAAAGCTTGATTCATATTCGTACGATAAATAAATAGGTACCAAGCGTCGACCATTTTATAATAATTCGTTCCATTAAATTCAGTCCATCGTTAACTTTTCGTCATTTATTAAACCGTTAGAGTATCGGAACGATATTAGAAATTGGCACGCCTCCAATCATTCTACACGTATATTTATATTACATCGGACATTCGTAAAATAGATATTTTCAACGAGAGGGTTTTCTATTTCTCTTTTTTATTTTTTCTTTCTTCTTTTTTTTTGGACTTTGTCACTCCTCCACGAGAGATATCGTACCCGTTTGATACCGTCAAAGAAATCTTATCGTCGATGATTCTTAACGATCCCAATTAATACCCTTGATGTTGAGGGTAAAGAAAAAGAAAAAAGAGAAAAGAAAAAATAAATAAGAGAGGGAAGTAACAAATGAAAAATATAAAAATACAACAGAAAAAAGACAGAAAAAAAGAAACATGTATACTGAAAACAAAAAAAAGAAAATAATCGAAATAAAAATATAATAAAATTATTGAATAAAAAAATATAAAGAGAAAAATATAAAAATGAGAAGAAAAGGAAAGAAACGTATATATTCATAAAAGACAAATAATCGAAATATAATATAAATTGAAATAAAATGAAATAAAATAATATAATTTAATATAATATAATATAATATAATATAATATAATATAATATAATATAATATAATATAATATAATATAATATAATATAATATAAAATGAAATGAAATAAGATAAAATAAAATAAAATGAAATAAAACGAAACGAAACGATATAAAAATCGAAGAAGTTGGATGAGCGCGTAATAGTAATAAAGATTTAGGTGGAAGGTTAAAAAGAATAATATACACCATCGTAAAGAATTTGGGACAACGGATCGTTGTGAGGGATGCTTAAGGTAGCGGATAAGACGTACATTACATGCACAGTAGTGTAGTGCCAAAGTGGCACGAGTTCTGTTCGTGTGGATGCCGCGCGGGCGCGCGGCGCTCCTCCGTGGAGAGCGAACGAGCGAGCGAGCTACGGGTCAAGCTGGTCGGTCATCGGCCCCCGTAAAACCCCCTTAAGGGCTACAAACCACCGCGTGATATTTCTTCGTCTTTCTTTTTCTATATCCCTCTCGAAAACAGGTTAAACTCTCTACGCCCACGTAAGTTTCTCTCGGCGAACGAAGCGACCGTAACGACGACGAAGACGACGAAATGGGGCCGAGAGAGAGAGAGAGAGAGAAAGAAAAGAGACAGATGGACAGACAGACAGACGAACAGAGAGATAGATAGATAAAGAGAGAGAGAGAGAGAGAGAGAGAGAGAGAGAGATTATGCAGACTATTACTTTCTGGCAAGGAAATGCTAGAGCGTTAACTACACCCGACGTACGCGTTGCAAACGTAGCCAAGGTCACGATGTTCCGATTTAGGTTTCGTGACGATACTTCTCTCTCTCTCTCTCTCTCTCTCTCTCTCTCTCTCTCTCTCTCTCTCTCTCTCTCTCTCTCTCCTCTCTCTTTCTTTCCTGTAAAAGTAGAAAAAAGAAGAAAAAGTGAGTTTCCTCGTTTGACGTTTGAGTAAGCACGGAAAAAGTGCATCGAGTGCGTTACTCATATAATATTAAAATACAATCTATTTAACGTGCGTGCGTGTATACGCACACATATATATATATAATATCATTTTATGTAACCAAGAATTTCATATAAAAAGACAAAGCGTAATGCGATATGACCGACGGCCGATAAAATATCATTTTTGTATGGTAGATTCGTATTCGTAATCGTAATCGTAATCTTAATAATCATGATCGTATTCGTAATCATAATCGTATTTGTACGATGTTCGACATTTTCTTCTTATTTCTTTTTCTTTTTTCTATTTTATAATCTCTCATTATTACTATTATTATATTATCTTTTATATTTTTTTTAACTTATATTATATTTCCACATTACATTATATCTTTATATTATATCTATTTGTTGTATTATATTATATCTTATATATTGTATCATATTCTTTTATATATTTTAACTTATTATATTATATTTTTTAAATCATTAAAAGTATGGTAAATACGCTCGATACAGTTTTGAATACAGCTTTTGGATTATTTATTTATTTTTCTTTTTATTTTTATTTATTTATTATTTTTTTTTATTTATTATTCTTTTTCTTAAATCAGAACTAAAGAATTCGATCGAAACTATTATTCGGACGATGGATTCGAAAGCAAATTTCTCGAATGAATTATTCCGCGCTAGTTTTTAATGGCGCATGCGAGAGAGAGAGAAAGAAAGAAAGAGAGAGAGAACGAGAAAGAGAGAATGAGAGAAAGAGAGAGAGACGGCCACATGCTTGCACGCGCCCCTCGACGACACCGTTACCGCCATTCCATTGCCACTTGGAAACGGCCCCGTAGTAAGTCGGCCTCTCTCCTCTCTTTTAAAGACTTTTAGGTCAATACACGCCATTCGATTTTCGTTATTTTGTCCGGTGGCATTTGCTAAACGTGGCCTTTTTGCTAAAAAAAAACCAAGGAATGTTACGCTCCTCGCTGCTATCCTTTAATGGAGATAACAATTTTTAAATTTGGCCGACGTAACTTAATAGAACAGATTGATTTTTAATTGTAAGAAGTACCATGTACGCGTCGGATTTACTATTAATTGCGAATTAAATTCTAAGCTGTGTGTGTGTGTGTGTGTGTGTGTGTGTGTGTGTGTGTGTGTGTAAATATATATATATATATGCACACACACATACGTACACACATACATCGAAAGATTGTAAGTCGGCCAAAAAAAGTTCCTAGACGATTTTTAAAAACTGATCGCTCTTGTTTCGTTCAATAGTTACGATTTCAATACACTTTGTAATCTGAGGAAATAAAAATAAAATAAAGAAAGAAATATATTGAATCGTCGAGGATGTTTTTAATTCATAGTCGATACATTTAATTTGCCTTTTTGTTTTATTCCTACAAATTTCATCCTTGACGACCCGATATATCGGTGGGTGGAGGTAAAAAGTCTCGAAAGGTTGTAATTGATTTTTCTTAAAACCACCGCCTAGGAACTTTTGACTCACCCTGTATATGTATATTCACACACACACACACACACACACACACACACACACACACACACACACACACACACACATTTGTGCGCGAGCGCGTATCTACACACTCACACACACACACACACACACACACACACACAGAATAAACTTTTGATTTTTTTTTTATTTTATCAAGTATCCCGCGTCTGTACGAAAATTCGTCGAAAAGTTTCTTTTTCAAAAGGTTAGAGAAACAGTACCACGCGAGGAGAATTCTTGTAAACGCGCAGAATCTACAACTTCGCACTCTAATTTTAGACTCGATTCGTAACCAAGCACGGACGTTTCGTTTCGATGTACCGTACTCTACCCACCTTCTCTGCTAACTCTACAAAGCGAGCACGCGTAATGTCCGGCATCTTTTATTTCTTTTTATCTTTTCCCTTTTTTCCTTTTTATCTTTGCCTCTTTCCTTTTTCTTTTTCTTCTATTTTTTTTCTCGAAAGGCCAATGTATCCGCGAGGTTTCTAAAAGAAGAAGGAAGAAAAAAAAAGAAAGGAAAAAAAAAAGATAATTTAAAATAGAACGACCTTTGGATTTCGTTAAATGTCGTAATAATATGAGATAACGTTACGATGACAATGACGATGAAAACGGGATTTGATTGGTAACGAAACTTGAAAGATTTTTTTAAGAAATGAAGAAATGAAAAAGAAAATGAAGGAATAAAACTAAACCGAATATATATATATATATATATATTATTTTAGTTATAGACAGAATAATAGTAGATATTACTTTCATATTAGATGATAATTTTTTTTTTATTTTTGTTCTTTTTGTGAGATATTTTTCGAAAAAATTTTTTTCCTTCTTTTTTCTTTTCTTTTTTGTCCTCAAAGACGAAAAAATCGTTGAAGAGAGAAACGAGGGAGCCAAATTGGATTATACGGAGAAAAAAGATTTTAGGATAAGAAAGTCACACGCATGACAACTTGCATCGGTAAAAAAACGAGTCTGGAAGAATAATGTTACTGTGGTACACGGCCTATATAAAACCGGCACGTGGCGTTAAAGATGACGATGACGACGATGACGACGACGACAACGACGACGAAGCACTGTGACGGATAATCCGATAGAGAAGGTGGAGGAGTTTAGGCATTTCCTTATTTAGAATGCTATGAAAGTAACTGTACTTGCTTGATCTTCGTTTGAAGAAAAAAAGGAAAAAAATAACATCGAAAACGTGACAAAATAATATTAAAAACATCGATTAGTTATTTTACGACGTCGATGTTTTGAATATTTTATAAACGTAGGTACATATACATATATAATATGTTGTATATTGTTTGTAAACTCTTAAACCTACGATAATGTTGATATTTACAATTAAAATTACTGATAAAATGATGAATAAAAGATGTAACGAATGAAATCAATTTTTGCTTTTTTCTTTCCCAAGTCGTTATTTTCAACGGAGCACGGATACTAGTAAAGTAAGTACTGATAACGGATATTATTCGAAATACCGGTAAAAAGAAAAAATAAAAAAAGGAAAAATAATAATTAAAAAAACAAAAAAATAAACAAACAAAAAGAAATACATTTTGCAAATTGAGTCGTCAATAAACATCGAAATATTCTGTACAAGGTTCTAATAAAAATGGTAATAAAAATTCTTATTATATATATCGTTCATTTGGCTATAAAATACTAAAAATACCTACAACCCGATATCTCTCCCTCTCCCTCCCTCCCTCCCTCTCTCTCTCTGTCACGCGCTTCTCGAAATATTTTTTTCTAAAAATTTCATTTCTATTTCTTCTTCTTCCCTCTCTTCGCTCACTCCAATATCCTTTCTATAGCAGATGAAAAAAAAAAGTAAAAATTAAAAAATAAAGAAAGAAGAAGAAGAAGAATGAAAACGGACGAATCCTAGAAACCGAAATATTTGGTCGAATAAAACTATTTGGGTGACTCTTCTATTACAATGCCGTGCGGTGCTAAAATCGTCCCCGTACCACGAAATTCGGAACAAAGATACGACCGGAGGTGCGTTACTTTATTCGAAAAAAAAAGAGAGAGAGAGAGAGAAACGTACTTCTCTTCTCCCTGGCATGTTCCAACTGTTATTGCAAATAAAACGTTTAACGATTTGCGTGTGACAGTGTTACTAATACTAACTAATACCACTACTAGTACTAACTACTACTACTACTACTGCTGCTGCTGCTGTTAGGACTCCCCCACCCTCGCCACGCCCCATGACACCTTCAAAATTTTCGGATGCTTGTTTGAATCATCAAGTGAAAATAGCAAACGTTTGTGGATTATAACGATTGGCCGTTCTCTCCCTCCCTCCCCCCCATCTCTTTCTCTCGTTACACCGTCATATTTATCCGGTAACATCGTTTATAAGAAAGGAAAATATTTTTTAGCTTTTTAACTTTTTAACCTCGCATAAAATGCCAATTTTTCTTCACAACTTTATAACAAACATTTGCAAATTTCTATGCGTTACGCAACGCAACGTTTTGCGTCTCTTTGTGACGTCGGAAATTGAGCGAATTCATGGCACAGAATTTACCTTACATATATCTCGTTCAACGACGAACGTCTTATCAAACCTCTAATCCGACGATCATGACGAAAGTTCCATTCGTTTTATTCATAAGACGATTTCATTAATAATTACCGGACGAATTCTAGTTGAACAATTTTGGAGAGAAAATAAAATTCATTTATCCTTGTAGCCTACATAATTCTCGCTCGAACACAACCTACCGAAAAAAAATTTTCTAATGATTATATATTTTAATGATTAAAAAAAAAAAAAAGGAAAAAAAAAAGAAAAAAGGAAGAAAAATTAATGGTCGATAAAAACAATCCCTGTTTTATATAACAAACACACACACACACACACACCGAGAATAATTTTGATAGAGCACAGTTAAAATAAATAGAGTAGAAGGATACATAAAAGTAGATGCAAGAGAAAGAGAGAGAGATACAAACAGACAGACAGAGAAAAAGAGAAAGAGAGAGAAAGAGAGAGAGAGAACAGGGTCAGGAGGCATTCGCGTCTGCACTTTTGATGATTTTTATGACAACTAGTAGTAATCGACACACTAGGTTGCCGACCGCGTTTTATCCGGGCGTGTTCGCGTTCTCGTGTCCACGCACCGTACGAAGTCTCTCATTCGATGCATATGCACGTAGAGAGAATAAGGAACACTAACGAATACCATTTAAACCAACCACGAGAGCCAACAATTATATTATGTAGTCGCAGAAGTGACAGCGATCCGTCCGTCAGACGCATGTGCCAATATATATCGATCTTGATCTGCTTCGATAATACCAACATTTTCTATTTCTTCAATACTCAGTATATATAATTCGTGCCGACAATCTTTTAATAATAATAATAAAAACAATAATAATAATAATAAAAACAATAATAATAATAATAATAATAATAATAATAATAATAATAATAATTTAATAAATGTATACTATTTTATGTTTTAATTTTCTTTAAAAATCAGCATGAACTTTCCGGACGACCCAATATATATATATATATATATATATATGTGTGTGTGTATAGAGAGAGAGAGAGAGAGAGAGGGAGATTACAGATCTAATTAATATTTAATATTTCCTAAAAAAGAATAAAACCACGAATTCATTGAAATTTGCCAATTTTATTTTATATTTGTCATACGAACGAGAAAAAATGAGCTTTCGGACACTCGAAAAATTATTATTATTATTTTTATTATTGTTATTATATAACAAATTTTTAAAACATTACAAATTAATTATTTATATAAAATTTTGTTAACAACGAAAACAATTATAAATTCCAATAATTTCTTAAAATATTATTAAGACGAATTGTTTTTTTTTTCTTTATTTTTTTTGAATAACTAAGGTTCGTAATACAGGCGAAAAAAAAACAGGATCATGTACATCGTGATTTCAAAAGGAACGTCATCGAGTAATGATGTCTTTTCGTGCGGAACATTACATTTCCGGTGACGAAAGAAAGCCATTAGCCACGATTTACTAGGGATCCGTTTGGAAAACCTTTCTCGTTCTTACTCGCATTTGTTATCGGTTGTTTGGGAAAAAGAAAAGAATAGAAAAGAAAAGAAATGAAGAAGAAAAAAAAAGGAAATCTTTACCGCAAACTTCCCTTTCGTCGTTTACGAACGTTTGAAAACGCGTTAGGATTATTTCATTAGAACGATCGAAGGATTGTTAATCTTTTTTATTCTATCCGTTATTATTATCATTATTATTATTATTATTATTATTATTATTATTATTATTATTATTCTTATTTATGATTACTTATTATTTAATTAAATTCGTGTAATTAAACAAACAAATAATAATTAATTCACAACAAACGACGTGTAGCACAATGACTGGCCGTCCAGATTCGTAATGACATAATTTATATAATTAAAAAAAAAAAAAAAATAATAAAAAATTATAACAAACAAAATTTTATTTCTCAACTTAAAGATCTCTTATCTCGAGATCCTTTGCGACAATTTCAGCGCCATTCTTCGGGTTTTACAGTAATACGTTTGATAATAAAATTTCGTATCTTTGATCATCGAGATTATATTTGTATCAATAGAATTACGAACGAAATCGAATTATCGTCGTCGAATAGGTTAGGTACAATAAATAAATAAATAAATGAATGATTAAATGAATGAATAAATAAATACAAAAGAAAAGTAGAAATAGAGAAAAGTCGAAGCTCTCCTCCTCCTCCCGCTACGCTGTCTCTTCTCGACCGGAAGAAATTCCTTTCTTTAAAAAAAGAAGAACACGCGGACACGTTCCAGAACGAACAACGAACGAACGAACGAGTGAACAAGCGAACGAACGAACATACGTACGTATGTTTCTTATCTTACAATACGAATCACTCGCCTCTCCTAAACCGCTATTCTCTTACACGTTAATAATTCTAATTTAAAGGATGATAAGTTACGGGACTTCAGAGCGTACGTCATAATTTCAATTATCTCCGAATTGGAATTACAAGTGATGAATTCGTTTCATTTTTCTCCCTCTAAACATGATCGAGAATATAAAACGATTTTGACAGAAATGAAATTTTATTTCGATGGACTGTATTAACGGGACACATGCATGCATGTGTGTGCGTGTGTGGGTGGGTGGGTGTGTGTGTGTGTGTGCGCGCGCGCGCGCGTGCATATGTAGGCATATGTAAACCTAGTACTTATTTACTTACTACGAAACGCATAGTCTCTGTTATCGACTACAATATTTCAATCGATTAGTCAACAACAAAGAAAAAAGGAAGGAAAAGAAAACAAGGAAAAAAAGAAGGAAGGAAAGAAATGGAAAGGAAAGAAAAAAAAGAAGACAGAAACTCGAGTCTATAGATTTTAGTACGAGTTCTGTAATACCAGTCAATCCGGTTGTGATCATAATTGCCAATCGGTATTTGTAGTGTTTGGCATATCTATTATCGATTATATCGATTGGAGACAGAAATATCTTCAACGAAAAGAATTAAAAAGAAAAAACAAATATATGTATGTACAAATATAAAAAATAATAATAATAATAATAAAAAAAAATAAAAATGGTCGATAAGAAAATGTCAGATCGGAGAAAGTTCGAATTGGTTCAAGATATTCTGGTATGGACTCTCGTCGAGAGATCGATGTGAATCGATTATATAGCCAGCAAAACGCGACGGTAAATACAATATTAGAAAATTAAGAAATAGAATGGATAGAAGAATGACGGAGAGTAAGAAGGAAGGAAAGAATATGATAGAAAATGGATATTCTTCCGCTTGGTATTCTATTTTTTCTTTTTGTTTCTTTTTTCTTCTTTAACCCTTGATTATCCTAAAGAATTCCTCCGAAACACGTTACGACTCTCCCCCTACTTTTTCTGCGAACGAAAAGAACGAGTTAACGAACGAATGGGCGGCATGGCGCGGAGAGCATGCATGCCCTACGATCGAAGCGGTTCAAAAGTGGCGCGTCGATCGCTGCCGCGGGAGGTCTGGAGGGGATGGAACCTGTCGAATCAAGATGGCCGCTTACTGGGCCCGCGTCGCCTTCGCCGCGTGGAAAATTTGCAGTTCTCTCTCTCTCTCTCTCTCTCTCTCTCTCTCTCTCTCTCTCTCTCACTCTCTTTCACTAAAACGTAAATGCATACGAGTACTTGATCAATTTCTTTGCTTTTTCTCTCTCACACACACACACACACCCTCTCTCTTTCTCGAAGGAAGGAATCAACGAGATTCGAGGTCCGAATTATTAAACTCAAAACTGAATGGATTGGTGGATTGGCAACTAAATAATTGCGGATTTTAAATAAGAATCTATCGACAAAATCCGCAATCACGTAGTTGCCACCCCATATATATCTATATTTAGAAATATATTGTTTTAATAATTCGTAATTATACTAATAATATCACGTGTATTAATGTTTAATAATAAAATTTTAGTACACATATGGTATACATAAATATACATATTTACATACCTAGAAACATACATATATACATATATGTGACATGATTGAATATATGTGGCATGTTGATGCATATGACACATTTATTGATAATATACATACATACATTCATATATATATATATATATATATATATATATATATATATATATATATATATGACACATACGATTAACTTGGGAATGCGTGGGATAGTATAAAAGGCCTCGGAAATATGCAAACTACGATCGATGGGTATCGATATCCTTTCTCCATTCGTAGTCATCGACTAATGTGGAATATGCGTCAGTTAAATGCGTTAAACGTTAACAAGGTATATATTAGAATTGCATTGGAAACAAGGTCCGAAAGAGAAAGAAAAAAAAAGAAGAGAAGATTGAAAAAAAAGAAAAATAATTCTCTATTTGTCGATACTTTGAATCGATGATCATCACTCCCCGATCGTAGTGGTTGATTATCATCGTCGTCATCTTCGCGTCGCATCTTGTATATTCTCTCGGACCCCCCCCCCTCATCACGCTACCCCTCTCTCTCTCTCTCCCTCTTCCTCTATGAAGTTGGCTGGTGGGTACATAACCTCTACTCGAGCGAGCAAACGGCCGATGCTGAAGAAGCCGAGCTTCACCGTTCGAGGAAAGGAATGCGACCGCCTTGCTTCACGGTGGAAGCGTGCAGAGCCGCTAGCCAGCGCACTTGGAATGGGGGGAGGGAGAGAAGGTAGGGGAGGGCGAAAGAACGAAGGAACGAACGAAGGAACGAAGGAACGAAGGAACGAACGAACGAACGTTGTGGAAGGAGAAAAGGAACGACGTCGAGGACCGAGGGAGCCAGCTAGTCAGCCAGCCAGTGATGGCTTCGAACCTGAATTCGATCTACTACATCTTCATTATATATATATATATATATATATATATATATATATATATATATATATATGATATATGATGACATCTTCATTATATAAATATATATAATGAAGATATATATATTCAATAAATATATATATATATACCAATTTTACAAGAAGAAAATTATGATATATTATCTAGAATAAAAAGATAATATCGAGATTATCTTATCTTCTTATTAACTAAGAAACTATGCATGTAATTTTATATATGTATTGTACCTATGTATATATGTATGTCTGTATGTATGTATGTATGCATGTATGTATACATCTTCCCGACTAATCCATTATTTTTTCAATGTAAAATATTTGAAATAGAAGTGCGATTGATAATCGGTGACGGATGAGGACACGCATCGGAATAAATACCAATCATATTTGTCTACTTTATTATTCAAAAAGACACGATACAACTCTATATAATTCTATTATCATAATCATCATCATCACTATTATTATTATGATTATAATAATAAATCAATGTGTCAAAAACAGGATTGAGATCAAAGTTTACTCGGATGATTTTTTTAAAAAGTCAATTGAAATCTTTCTACCTAAAAAAAGAAATAATTAATAAACAAATAAAAAAAAAGCCAAGAAAGAAGATTAATCGATTGTTAAAAATCTCCTGGGAATATCTTTTGGTCGCGTCCCGACTTTGTCCCAAGAAATATTTAATATTTCATTCTCAAAAAAAAAAAAAAAAAAAAAAAAAAAAGAAAAAAAAATAATCATTAAGACTATACAATCAGTTAAATAGAATCGATCGAATGAATATAAATGGATATTAGGAAGGACACGTATGGTTTTCTTTTGTTTCTCTCTCTCCTCATTTTCCCCATTTTTGCCGTTTATCAAAAATTTTTGTCGAACGGGGACGCTGTTGGTGTGCCGGTGTGTATGTTGCGTGCTGATGTGTTGCCGGCCATTACCGATATTCGTGCCTAGATATCGATCGAATAAGATCGTTTAGGGTTAAAAGCAAACGATCTCTTCTTAGAGGCGTTCTTTTCGCCGAATGATTGACCCACTGGCAAAGGCAAACTACTGGACCCCCCCAACAAAAAGTATGTTGTCCAAGTTTTCGCTAGACAGTGTCGAAAGGACGCCGCGCGCTTGACGACTGAGTCTATTCGCGCTACTAG
Source organism: Dolichovespula saxonica (assembly GCA_911387935.1). Taxonomy (NCBI): domain Eukaryota; kingdom Metazoa; phylum Arthropoda; class Insecta; order Hymenoptera; family Vespidae; genus Dolichovespula; species Dolichovespula saxonica. The sequence continues at coordinate 1,145,599 of OU426995.1, read as the reverse complement.
GTCACCGAGAAAACTTGCCACGATGCGTTAGAAATAGACACCTTCCTTGGACGCGTTCGCGGCACGTTTCGAGCCATCGTATGTAGGTACACACATTACTACACACCTCCACCACCACTACCACACAACCATCACCACCACCACTACCACCGCCAACAGCATCACCACTACCTCAGCACCACGCAAGATAATACGTATGTACTTGCTCGTGTACGTATGTTGGAGAGTACGATGCATCTCCGATGGGCGATCGGGAATAAGAGGAAAAGAAGAAGAAAAAAAGATGAGGAGGATGGGGATAGGGATGAGGATAAAGATGAGGATGAGGATGAGGAGGATAAGGTGGATGAGGTTAGTATGTGTGCGTTCGTGTCCTTCCACATACTGATGTTGAGATGTTGAGCTTCTGCTGCTTCTGCCGTACGCGTAAAAAAAAACCCTTACGGATTCCAGAGCTCATCTCTCAGTGATGCTCATTGGAATCATCAGACACACGAATATAACACATGGTCTCTGTCGCAAATAATACTTTTCATAACCAGCTATGTCGTTATTACAGTCGATAGTACCGATTGATCGTTATTATTTAATTTTGTGAAGAGCGATATGTTTAAAGATACCTTATTTCTGTAATGTTTTTGGAAATTTGAAGAGCGAACGATTGTATGTAGTTTTCAACGCGATTAATAATAACATAATACGTGGCTAGCATAAATTTTTTTCTTCTTTTCTTTTTTTTGTAATTTTAATTTGATAATCGCGCAAATTGCACACGAGGTGCATGTGAAAAAAGAAAAAAAAAAGACGAGTATAATCGGTATTACCGGTCAACAATATGTTTTAATATCGGTGAATTAAAAGTGAATTGAAAAAGAAGAAAAAAAGAGACGAAAAAATTGGTAACACAGATATCTGATTTCATTAATTATTTTTGTTGCGTTTTTCCTTTTTTTTTTTAAACAAGTAATTCACTCGAATCAATATCGTTACGCCTTCGGATCATTGTCGATTTTAATTGTGAAAAAATCAATGTCGATAAAAGTAAATAAAACAAATAAAAAAATAAAAATAAAAAAGAAGACAAAGTGAGAAAGAAAACAAAATTGGTAATACCAATAATAATAAAATAAAATAAAATTGGAATAATAATAAAAATAAATAATAAATAATAATAAAATTGGATAATTGATTTGTATAATCGATGCCTCTTCTTATGACTGATTTTTGTTTAATTTCTTTTTGAAGAAATATATATATAAATATATACACACACATTTAATCCAAAAATCCAATTGATAGATATCCAATTGGTACATACATACTTGTTACAAAGTATGTATATATATGTACGTATGTAACATACTATTATAATACGTACTTGCTAATGCAAAGCACGTAAACTTCCTACATTTTTTTCTTTTCTCATAATTTGCCAAGTACCGTTAAGTTTAACGCCAAGTGAACATAGTTCGCTAAGAAGCTAAGTGTTATTCACGTTGGTTATATCTCGTGGATCTACGTTAAATAACCTTTCAACTTTTGAACGGTGAGAATAAAACTTTATACAAATTATTACTGAAATAAAAGGGAGAGAGAGAGAGAGAGAGAGAGAGAGAGAAAGGTAATTTTTTACAAGAATATTTCTGATAATCGAACGGACAGATTAAAAGGCGAAAGAAATAGAAATGCTCGATCAAAGGTGTTTCCGTGTGATGATTTAAAGAAAAAAAAATAGAAAAGAAAAAAATATCTATTATTTTTTTCCGACACTTTTCAGGCTAATTTTTCTGTCCTCTTTTTCCTTAATTTATGAAAAACCACGAAACTATTTAATCAGAAGGTGTATAAAATCAAGGGAGAAAGAGCGATCGAATTTTAAAAATCATCTACTAACTTTCGAACTACCTAGACACTTTTCGTCCCATTGTATTAAAAAGAAAACACATACACCAGTATCTTAACGTAAATAGTAGTGCGATGATGTCAAATGAAAATGGGCAAAGAAAATAAAATAAAATGAAATAAAATATGATAAAATAAAAATAATAAAATAACAAAATAAATGGCACTGTCGTATAGATAAAGTAGAAAAAGAGAGCATATAGAAGAAAAAGAACGTCTCCCTATGTGTGTGCGCGCGTGTATTTGTGTAAAAAAGAGAAAGGAGAAGGAGAGAGAAAGAGAGAAAGAGAGAGAGAGAGAGGGAGAGAGAGAGAAAGGGATAGAGAGAGATTCTTTCGAAGAACTGTCAAGCTCAAAGCAGTTCGATATTTAACTTTTCTACCGCGGTGGGCACGAAGAATTATACTCGATTATGGTAGTCCCGGATAATCCGTAAAGGTAAAGTACACCATTTTGAAGCGAATGACATAATCGGCCGGCAAACGTAAACGTCCACGCGAGTATTTGCGCTCCTATTACGGCGAACTTCGAGTTGGTCTCTCTCTTTCTCTTTCTCTTTCTCTTTATCTCTCTCTCTCTCTCTCTCTCTCTCTCTCTCTCTCTCTCTCTCTCTCTCTCTCTCTCTCTCTCTCTCTCTCTCTCTCTCTCTCTCTCTCTCTCTCTTTTACACTCTCGACACAGATTCAAACGATAAGTCACGGAATCGATTACCCTCCACAAAATTCCGCGCAACAGGTGCGAAAATGTCGCGTTCTTCGGCTTGCCCGTGAGAACCTGTCGTTTAAAGAGACGTCTCTCTCTTTCTCTCTTTTTCATTAAATAACAAAGAAAAAGAATTTATATATATATATATATATATATATAGAAAAAAAATGAAGAGAAACTTAATACTTGGATACATAAACATTTTTATCGAAATTTCCTTTGTATTTTATTTGTTCGTTCGTTTGTTTGTTTGTTCGTCCGATCGTTGCTCAATTAAATTGCAAAGCATCTATTGTGAAAGTGGAGGATATAGATTTTTGTAAATAATAAACTTTTTCGTCTCAATCGTTCGTTAGTCGGTTTTACGATAAGTAAGATACGACATAATGAGAGATGTAATACGATGCAACGTTCATTGACGTTTATGGAGACGTTCTTCTTATAGATAGAACAGAGAGAAAGAGAGAGAGGGAGAGAGAGAACTAATCTACAATGTGCCAACACAAACGCGATCCTATCGCAATGACCGTGTCAAATTACCGAATAGTAAACGAACGATCGTTAATTTTATATCACAAGATCCAAACATAAATAGATTCATATATTTGTTATCCGACATTTTTCCGTTTCTATATATATATGTATATACATATATATATGCATACATAAAAATACACATACGTATAAATAAAAATTTTGAAGGTTAGCTTACTCAAATTTACAATCGATAAACGGGGGATTCAAAATTGTCCATATGATTTCGCTTCGAGTTCGACGGCAAGAAAAGTTCAATGCATTCGCACGCACAATGCATTCGCGAACGTATAATACAT